>SDVV010011589.1:0-15785 GCA_016164225.1 Gammarus roeselii | reverse complement strand
TCTTCTCTCCTCTGCTCTCACCCCCCAAGCCTCAGCTCCGTAGAGTACAGTTGGGACAACAACACCCTCATACAGCCCTCTCTTTGCTTCCATCCCCAACGTCCTACAGCTCATTACATCCCTCCTTCACTCGCGCCTTCACTTCAGTTTCCACTACTTCAGTTTTCTCCGCATGGGAGCCCAGATACTTAAAACACTGAACTTCCTCCATGAGCTCTCCATTTAGGGTGACACTAATTTTGCTCGCATCGACAGTCCTCGAGCATCTCATTACTTTACTATTACACACGCTCACTCGAAGCTTCCTCCTCTCACACACTCTACCAAACTCAGACACTAGCCTACATTGCTTCTCCTCCGAATCCGCAACCAGGGTCGTATCATCAGCAAATAGCAACTGGCTCAACTGCCAACTCCGCCCATTCGCTTCCAACAGTTCCAAGCCCCGTCCCAGCACACTCGCGTTCACCTCCCTGACCACTCCATCCATATAGAGGTTGAACAGCCAGGGAGACATGACGCAGCCTTGTCTCAGTCCCACTTTCACTGTGAACCAATCACAGTGAAAGTGGACCAGGGAAATTGATGGGTTGGGTGGAGTGGACATGATGAACTGCTCAAAGCGATTCCGTTGTTTTCTGTGAGGAAAGGTTGTTGCGTTCAGATTTTGAGAAGCGTTGGAAGATTTTTCATTATTTTGTTGATACAGGTTTGTCTGTTCTGTTCGAGAGAGCATCGGGTGTTAGCACACGTGAGCATTCTGTCAAGCTAGTGGTTCCTTGCTGTCAGACAGACTATGAACGCAGATTTTTTTATTCTCGCTGTGTGCAGCTTTGGAACCGGCTGCCCGCTGATGTGGTGCAGTGTGATTCACTTTGCGGCTTCAAGAGGGCCTTGGCGTAGGAGTCACAAGGAACTAGAGATCCAAAGAGGCAATCTCTGCCCATCCTTCAATTTGCATTGAAGTGAACCTCCTGGAGTCCTCCCAGGGAGGACTACCGTGTGTAACTCTCTCCAGTCACACAGGCCCCAAAAAGGCTTTTGTGTGCTGCAGAGCATCCCCTTGGTACTGTAACCATCGTGGGACCTCATCTCTCCCCCCCCTCCAACCTGATGTTGAACGGGTGGGGAGCAGTGTAGCGGGAGGCCGTTATATAGGCTGTCCCTGTCCAACCAGAGACCGGTATGTTAGGGCAGGGCTCTCTCCTGTCGCACTGCGCTGGCGCTTGGTTCACTGTATCGTGGGGCGATACAGCTTAGCCTCTCTCACCACGGGCAGGTGGCCAGCTACTCTCGGGTCGGCCTATTGCCTGACCCATTCTGTCCGATGTGTTGTGTGGGGCTGGTGAGGTGGTCGTAGCTTTGGATGCTGACTTTTCTGGGGTAGCACGGGGGTTCCCCGTTTGACCGCCGTGCGCTGCACGGGGGTTGCGTTCCCTTTGGTCATCGCTTCCAGGGCTTTACCATCTCCGCAGCCGGGTTTGAGATGCCAGTGGGGCGTTGGGGGCTGCTATTAGTGCAGATCTCACCAGCTGCTCCCCCCCCGCCCCATTAGCTCTCCAGTCTGTCCTAAATGCCTTTGCTACTATCACTGATAGTCGAGTTTAGGGAGGATCCGGTCTAGCCTATGCTTGAAAGTCTCCACTGATTCGTTCGCAGTCACTGCCGGCGGAAGTCTATTCCAGACGTTGATGATTTTGTAGGTCATCAGGTCACCGCAGGGTCGGGTGTTGAATCTCTTTGGTTGGAGTTTCAGCCCGTGATTCCTGGTGGGGTGGTCATTTAGAGTGAAGAGGTTTCTGTACTCTACGTTATTGAAGCCTTTCAGGATTTTAAAGGTTTCAATTAGCTGTCCTCAAAGCCTACGCTTTTCGAGGGTGAAAGAGATCCAGTTCCCTCAATCTTCTCTGGTACCCCACGTGTCTGACAGATGAGATCATCTTCGTTGCCCTAGCCTGTACCCTTTCCAGTCTCTTGATGTCTTGGATCAGGGTGGGGGACCAGAATTGGACGGCATACTCCAATAGTGGTCTAACTAGGGTATTGTACAGGGTTAGGATTATCTCCTTGTCCCTGTACCTGAATTGCCTTCCGATGTATCAGAGGACTTTGTTGGCTTTTTTCTCAATTTCAGCGCACTGCCTGGAGAATTTCAGGTCAACGCTAATGTACACTCCTAGATCTTTTTCTAGGTTGGTGGTCGGGATCTGGCTGCCCAGTAGTGAGTAGTTCGCCGATCCGTTTGTTCAGCCGATGTGCATAACTGTGCACTTGTCCGTGTTGAAAGGCATCTGCCATGCCTCTGACCATTCACCGATTCTGTCAAGATCCTGCTGCAGGTACTCGACAGCTGTGGGGTTTGCGGCGTTCGCTCCTAGTTTGGTGTCGTCAGCAAATTTTGATATTTTGCTGACGAGGCCTGCGTCTAGGTCCTTTATGTAAATGAGGAACAGGAGTGGGCCTAGGACTGATCCTTGGGTGACCCCGCTTTTAACCGGGGCCCACGGTGAGCTTTCACCGTTGATCACCACTCTCTGCCTTCTGTCTGAAAGCCAGTGCTCTATCCATTCCCAGATTTTTCCCACAACTCCAAGAGCTCTCAGCTTGGTGAGAAGTCTCTTGTGAGGGACCTTATCGAATGCCTTCTTGAAGTCAAGGTACAAGATATCGATGGCCCTCGAGTCGCCGTAGATGGAGATCATGTGGTGGGAGAATTCCAACAGGTTTGTCAGACATGATCTCTTACATCGACGACCGTGCTGACTGTTCCCTAGGAGATTGTTCGTCTCCAGATGGTTGACGATTTGATCTGCAATAATGGACTCCAACATTTTGACAACGACTGATGTGAGGCTGATGGGCCTGTAGTTTCCTGGGAGATTTTTCGGCCCCTTCTTGTGGATAGGGGTGACGTCGGCTATCTTCATGTCCTCGGGAACCGCCCCCTCTTCCAGTGATTGGTTGAATACCACCAAGAGATGGGGGGTAATTTCGTCCGTGATAGCCTTTATTACTATCGGGAGGAACCAGTCGGAGCCTGCAGATTTGTTCGCCTTCAGTTTCTTTATTTTCCCTACTATCTCTGCGGCTGTGCATTGGATGTCCTCCAAGGGTTGCATCCCCCGGTACCTAATGGAGGGTTCCGGGATTGCGTCTTCACTCTCTTCAGTGAACACGCTAACGGAGTACTGGTTAAGTACCTCCGGTATCTCCGTATTTGTAATTGTCTGAGTTCCTTGGTCCGTGGTAAGTGGGCCGATGGAAGCTCTGATGGGTTCCCTGCTGTTTACGTGACTGAAGAACACTTTCGGGTTGCGTTTGCAGGTAGCTGCAACTCGGCGTTCTTCGTTGTGTTGGGCTACTCTGATTAGCCTCTTCACCACTTTACATTGTTCCCCGTGTTCGTTCCGCAATCGGTCCGAAGGGTTTTGTTTCCAGCGCCTGTATGCACGGTCTTTGGTGGACATGGCTGCTTGGATTCCTCTGTTGAACCACTTAGGATGTGGCTTTTGGTCGGCTCGCACTTCCTTGGTTGGGATGCAGCCTTCCTGGACGACCAGGAATTTGGTCTAGAAATCCATCCAGGATGCCTCAACTGATTCCAACCTAGTGGGTTGGAGATTGCCGAGGTCCCTTTTAAACTTAACGAAGTCCGCTCGTCGGAAGTTGAGCCTTCGTTTAGCGTTGGAAATATCTCGGTTTGTTGGCACGTGGATGACGCACCTGACCATATTATGGTCACTGGTGCCCAAGGGTTCACCTACAGTAACCTGGGTAACCAGGTTTTCTTCCGTAGCAAAGATTAGGTCTAGGAAGCTGTTTCCCCTAGTCGGTTCGTCAACCAGTTGTTCCAGAAAGTTGTCATTGGCAAAGTCGACTAATCTGTTCCCCTCTACGTCTGCCGTTCGGTTTTCCCAGACTATGTTGCAGTTTAAGTCCCCCATAATCACTGCTACCCTGTTATGGATCAGCTGCGTGAGGAGCTCGTAGAGGGATTGGTCGCTATCCACCGTTTGGTGGGGTGGCCGGTAGACGAGAAGTACGTGTAGCTTTCTGGCTGTGCTTTCGATTTCGATACATATGACCTCATGTGGGGTGTCAATGGTACGGCGAGTGGCTCTGAGGTGATTTCGCACATAGTTTGCGACACCTCCTCCCCGTCTGGCCTGACGGTCTCTTTTGAGAAGGTTATACCCTCCAAGTTCGAACTCGCCTTCGAAATCGTTTCCTTCTATCTGGATCCAGGTTTCCGTGATGCCTGTTATGTCAGGCATCTCAGAAGCAATAAGGCAGCAAAATTCTGCTTGCTTGTTCCTGATCGATCTAGCGTTCAGAAGTAGCATCCGGAGGCCATCTATGTTGTTCACGGCTCTTCTGATGCGTTCTCGTTTCCCGAATGTGGTGGTGGCTGTTCACCTCTCTGGGGGGTTGTTTCCCTCGTCACTGTCAGTCTCGGAGTCTTCTCTACGGTTGCCACGCGCGCCAGCTTCGGTCCCGCTGTCGCTCGATTCAGCGCCGTTGCTGTTCGCCGGGTCAGGTTGGTTTGCCCTGTCCCCGTCGTCAATGGCTCCCTCCGCAGGGACGGTTTCTTCGATAATCGTCTGCTCCAGATGGATTATCGTTTCACCGTCGGGGGTTTCAGTGTCTGTGTCTGAGCTGGTGGTGATGTCTCTTCAACTGGTGTGTGTACTACCTTCGCCTGAGCTCGTGGAGCTGGAGCTGATGTCGTGCTCAGGTCTGGCCAGAGCGGTGTTGTTGGCGGCCCCCACGGAATTTGTTGGGGCGCTTTGTTTTCAGTTTTTATGCTGGGGGGGAGGTCTTGGACTCGGCCTCCGTATCCGAGGAGTCGGTGGATCTGTCAAGGGCGGGAGAGGGTTTCTTCCTTTTCCTCCGCCCGTTACCCTCAATGTGTGGGTCTGTTGAGGGGGTTGCTCCATCGCTAGGTTGTGAGCGTGGGGGGGTGCAGGTGTTTGTGGGCCTCCCTGTTTAGCGGGTTGCCGAGGTCTTTGTAGAGCCTCGTGTTAATCAGGTCAGCCGTAGTTGGCGTGATACTGCAGCGTTGAGGTGGACTCCGTCCTTCCTGTAGAGCGCCCTCTTGTTCAGGAAGTTGCTCCAAGGGTCGATGAATCCCACCCCTTCTGTGTTGCACAGTGCCTTCACCCTTATGTTCAGGGCGATGGCTTAGCTGTGTGCCTCTTTTGAGATTCTGGGCGGGGGACAAGGCCGATGATGATGCCTTTGGTGATTTTCTTTTTTACTGTATTAATTAGGGCCCTGGAGTTGGCCATGAAGGGTTCGGTGAGGCCGGTTCGCCCCCTCCATAGGAAGAGGTCGCTTCCTCCTGCTAATACAATAATCGAGCTGCGTTTGTCGGTGGTCATGCTCGACACTGCCGTTCTGGCTCGGGAAAGGTTCGCACCTGGGATCGCTTTTGCAATCCGGTTTAGGGGATTTTGCTTGGTGAAGTAGCTTCCGAGTCCTCCCACTAACGAGTCTCCAACAAGGTTGTTGGTCAGCTCGTTGTGGCTGCTGTGTTTTTTTGGCCTTTCCTTCTTCTAGGCACTGGTTGCTTGGGTATTGGGCTCATCTAGAGCTGCGTACCTGTTTTGGGTTGGCAGGCGCAATTCTGGGTTTGCAGCCGGCTGAGCCCTTGATCTGTTAGAGACTAATGTGAAGCCAGTAAAGTTTTTCCAGTTTATCTTCTGGTTTCCTCGATCTCTGGGGGTAGAGGTGGTGTAGTTCCACCAGGGTGGCCTTGCTTAGCCCACGTTTGGTTGAGGTCGGGGGCCTCCTTTTTGGTGTCGGCGGCCTCCGTGTTGGGGTCTGGGGCTTCCTTCGCAAGTCGGGTTTCACCGGTAGTCCCACCGGGTAGGTCCCTGGTGGTTCAGTTTTGCTGGAGTTGCTCTGCGGTTTTGGCTTTGTTGCTGTTTAGCCGCTTCCCCTCCTCTTTGGCTGTTGGGTGCTCCGCCGCTAGCGGTTAGCTTTTGCGGGCTCCCTCGAGCAGGGCTTGTGTCTTCCTCTTGGAGGAAGAAGTCCTCCGCTGTTTCCCTTCTCCTCCAGAGAGGGCCAGCCTGGGACCAGTTTCTGTTTGCGTGGTTTGTGTTGTTATTGAGGCTGGTGTCCCTGCTTGGAGTTTGAGGGGCCTCCCCTACTATGGGAGGGATCCTCTCTACTGCTGGGGGAAACTGCTGCTTTTACCCCCTGCAGCTTTCTGAGGTCATTTCGGAGTTCCTTCACCAGCCTCTCTAATTCCCTGAACTTTGTCTCTGTTACTGCAGGGCTCTGGGAGTGCTTTGCAGGGTGGCCTTGAGGTTTTGCAGTTCCTGTTCAAGGTTCTGATTTTCCTCCTTCAGCTTTTTGTTCTGCATTTCGCGCTTGCAGAAGTGGCATGTGCTTTTTGCTCCCAGCTTTGCGTGACATGCCTCCTCGAAATCCGCGCACCATTTCTGCGTGCCACAAACAGAGCATTGATGCTTTGTTTTGGCTGAGGGAGTTGGGGGCAGTGTTATATGAGTTTTGCTAGACCCAATTTGATGTGATCTTGTGGCTTTGTTTGTGTTGCTGACAGTTGTGTGCAGTTGTTGACTGTCTCCATTATTTTGTTTTCTTTTGACCTATTAAGTACATTCCCACCAGCGTCCTGCTGCAGTGCTTGTGCCAAGCTGTTCTTTTTGATTGCTGGCACGTTGAGGTGTACTGCCTCCCATGCCTGCGTGCCCTGTTGGCGGGGCCGTTGGGGCTGTGGGGGGCTGCAAAGGTGAGATACAAAGGTGAGTTATAAACACTATGAGCACAAAGTTTCTAGGCTAGGTACATTTCAAGCTATCCCAGAGTATGCAGATGATTAGGTTTCGCACATTGGTGGCCTCAAGACTGCTCAACACACCAGCAAAGCCTGAGTGTAGAGCAGGACAGGACAGCACACCAAAATTGCAACAGCACAGCAAAAATAATGGAGAGGAAAACTCCAAAAATGTGTGCTCCATGCAAAATATCATAGTGATTCCATTAGTCACAACATGAACAAAACCAGAATTACGCATAAATACATCACCACTAGTATATTAAACCTCATCAGGCTAATTTAAATTTAAAAATTCATCACACATCAGATCAGCAAGAGCTCCCCTATAGTGAGAGATGTGTCAACTGCATTATCTTGGCAGAAAAGCCATTCAACACACCAACACATCTGACACTGAAGGACCTACAGCACTCAAAAGAGCAGGTAGGAGAGATGCCAACTTCATCAAAAGAGCTCTAGTACCAACTCTTGGGGCCAATGAAAACATTTAGCAAATCCTTTGGGTAAAAAATTGTTTCATTATATAGCTACTGCACATAGCTAGGTAGTTGAGTAGGCACTTGGTAGCATAGCAGTCTGTGCTCAGGAACATAGAAACATACCTCATATATGGCAAATCTTGTAGTCGAGTACGTAACTTGACGCAGGAGTGAGGCAGACAGGCCATTGTAAAGGGCAATGAATCCCTGTTGCCGAATGATTTGCATAGCAATTTGGCTACCCTTAAGCCTTGATTCTTGCTGGGTCTGTAGTTGTACCTGCAATAAAAAGAAAGATAAGTTACAATAACCATTACATATAAAAGTGTAGCCATTACTCCTGTTCCAACTTGTTGGTGTGAGGAAGCTGTGGGGAGCCTGCAAACATGAGAAATTAAGGTTAGGAAATATAAGTAATTGTGAGGTGTCACTTTACTGGATGATGTATAATAAAGCATTGTTCAAAGACATGAGATGAGATAGGTGTGTCTTCTACTGAACATTTGACATAAAAAGCAAAGTGAAAGTAGCTTCTTGCAATTTAGTAGTGACAACTAGGGTGACTTGACAAAGCCAACAACCCAGAAGATTCACCTAACCCTTTTCAAGTGCACCAAAATATTGAAAATTTTAACTACAGCACTTACAAGCACAAAGTTTTGTTATAAGCTATCTATCATGTAGCTAGCCATGCATTTATTTGGAAGGAGTGCAGAAGTTTAGGAAAATTTACAAAGTGAAGGTTGTTTTCAGGTTCCTGAAAATTGTTTTGAAAAATTTTAATGCTCCACATACGGTTGATGCTGTGGCAAGAGTTTCCAACCAATTGTTGCAAAGTTTGGTGGTGATACCATGCATATGCTGTAGTTTGTTTTCTTATAAAAAAAAATGACAAAACCAAAAATTTGAAACATTTATGTATACAACTGAAGGGAGTCACCCAAGGCAATAGTCAAGGGTGACTCCCTGCATTTATTTTGTTATAAAACAGTTTTGTTTTCCACCATTGAGAAGAATTTAGATGATATTCCTAGCACATTAGGTCAACTAATTTGAAAGTATGAGAAGCAGAAACAATACCATAGCTAATTTCTAAATGCCATATCTAATTTCATTACATGATGTTTAGAGGGTCAGGTGACAGGTTGCAACCTAAGGGTGAACTTTCTCAATCTTCTCCTTGACACCTAGGTGGGAGACTTGTTGCGTAGATGTCTTCATATAGCTAACAGTACTGCTGCAAACAAGTTATTTGTCTTGCATAGCATGCCTCTGTATTCATGCTAAGGCAATTAGTTCTCTAGCTATATAGAAAGCAAGAAAATTCCACACTCACTGGTATTATAGCGTATGGAAAATATGGAGAATCCCCCAAACAGGTCATTACCAAGCTATTTTCCTTTTGAAAAATTTTGCTATCTAAATGTTGAATCCTTACAAGAAAATTCAAGATAACTTGAAATATACAGCATCCTACTTCAAAAAGTTCTATGCCATTTCCATTCATACAGTTAGGTAATATTTAAACATAGAATGTAGCTACCTGACTATCTACAATTTACATTCTTAACCACAAGAACACTGCTGGTTGCAGACCTACCTTCAATGTATCTAAAGGATGTGTGATGCAAGCAGCACCACAGGAAGCTATCCCTCCAAAATACCACTTTGCAACTCGGGTTGATCCATCACCCATTGTGAAATTGTTAGCTAGCTATTTGTAGGGAATAATTATATAAAAGAAAATATGGTAATTCCAACTGCAACAAAAGTGAGAAATGGAAAAAATCTGAAAGATAGGTATTATATAAACACGTGGAATTGAATGAGTGATGTCCCATAAATTCCAGAATAGACCAGCTGATTTGCTGTACAGTCAGTTACCTAAAACATAAATTTCCAGATTGTTTTTTCCCTTTTTATGCAGTGTTCCTCAATTCTGGTGTGGTTTGGCATAAGTGCCCCCTGCCTTGCATTCTGGCTATGCCAGAGTGTCACACTGCTTGGAGGCCACCAAAGTGAGAAGGCAAGGTGCAATGAGCACTGCATCCTTACCTTTGCAAACTGCGCACTGTGGCCAAAAACAAGGCATTTGTCTGGTTTCAGAAAAATACCTCATTCAATTCAAGTTCTGTTCTCATAAGCTAGATCCATCAAAGTAGTTTTTACCCGCAATGAGCTAAATTGGACAGCCAAGAAACTGGTGTCTGTAACTGCAAGAAGCTGGTGTTCTTCTAGTCTATTGACTCCACTCCAGATGTGAGCTCAGCATTCACAATAACAAATTATCCTTAAGGTGAGCCTGGTGCACAGAGATGTTTCTTCTCAATCATCCTTAGTAGCCAGCTGGCCAAGTGCTGGAGATTTTTTAGTGGGCTTAATTAGTCTCCAAGCATTTGTTGAAATAAAAAGTGATAGTTTACCATTTGTCAAGAGTATTAGTAGGTGCCATAGCTAGATAAATAAAGAAAAGAGTAATTCAAGAATAGACATTGTTAGATTTAGCTTCAAGTTACCAGACAGATATGCCAGGCAAAATTGGCCCAAAGAGCTCTGCAGAGAAGATATTACCTAGCTACATGAGTAACAGACAAACTCTTCTTCTATGGAAACTTCAGACAAAATGTGTAGCGAATCATAAAATTCCACATCATGTCAATATAGGTTGTTCAGATTGCTGACATCTGGCCTCCCAGACACACCCAGGAATCCCAGCACACCATCCCAAGACAGTATGGAAAACTTCTCAACAAGTGCACCCAACAATAAAGATGATTCACTTGAACTACTTAAAAAAATTAAATTTGCATTCAAGATTGAGGACAACTTCCAGCTAATCAGATTAGGAAATTGTACTTCCCATCAAGAAAATTAGAAGTTCAAAGTACCAATAGAAAAATTATGTTAATGTTAGTAGCTATATGGCTAACATTTGGATAGGAAATATAACAGAAAATATTGTGTCTGACAAGTCATTTTTATGCATGTCCTGTGCTGAAATCTTCCTTGATGCTCTTAAGGACATATCATTGAAATTTCATCATATCAAACTTCTTCCTTTTATAATTGCATATGATTCTTGGCACCGGGGTAACTACAGCACTGGCTCCAAAGTATTGACAAGAATTGATTGGCCTCTTGAATTTGTCGGCCTGTGTGTTTGTGAGGCATATAATATGTTCATCACTATACTGAGGAGACTGATAGAATTATATAAATTTTTCTTGCCAGAGAGACTTAGGTGCCATGGTCTGCCAGGCCTCCTCATAGGCTGAGGGTGAAAAAAGAGCTAATGTGTGGAATGGGTACAAGATTTCAAGAAAGAGGTTTGGTCCTCTGAAGCTTCCATCTGCTGTTTTTCTTAAATCTGTTTTTGTGGATGCTGATCCTGCCAGCCCTTCCCCACTTCAGTTTTTTCATGTAAAATTTAGTGAGATTAGTGTGACAAGATTTATCTTCTGCCCCAAAACCTGATGGTATCCACCCTAGTGTTTGCAGTCAGGTCCTTGGCCTTGTCTTTGATCTTTGTAAAGTTGTTGAGCCAGGGAGTCTTGTCAGTGGCCTGGAAGGAATCTCATGCTGTTCCTTTGAGTCTGATTCAAGGAGCAACTCTCTCAATCATCAAACTGTGTGTCTCACCTCTGTTGTAAGGTGCTGGAGCAGGATACTGGGTCACAGGTAGTGTCTTTTCTGGAGACTGTCATTTTGTCTAATGACCACTTTGGATTCAGGGTGGGAAGGAGCACAGAGGATCAACCTTTGCTTACTTTTTGAATTTGTTGCTGTCTGTGTTCTTGTCATGGAATCTCTTGCTGGATATTGACAAATGTGTCTCAATGCATTTCTACATGAGTCATCTTGAATTGGAGCAGTTTGATGATGGAATTGCTTATAGCTAATTTGAATGGTGTGGTAATTCAACTTTTTTATTCATGCAGAGACTTGGGAGAGTTTGTTGACTGAAGGTTGCAGTTTCACCTCCATGTGAAGTGTTGTAGGAAAGGCTTCCATGCTGGCAACCAGTCTGCTTTGTTCTACCTGTCAATAAGAATTCTGTTATGATATCATTGTTTATTAGCTACTCATTTAAGACCCATCTTGGATTATGCTCATGTGTGTGGAATGTGGGATATTTGAGGGATCTGAAACTGTTGGACTCCTTGCAGAGGTGGTGGAACAGAGAAATTGATGGGCTGGGAGGAGTGAACTATGGTGAGCAGTTCAGAGCTTTGCAGTTGCTTTCTGTCAGGGGGAGGTTGTTGCGATTGGATCTGGTGAAGTGTTGGAGGACTTCCCATTGTGGAATTGTTCCGTAGATTCAGGTTTGTTGGTTCTGTTTGAGCAAGCTGTAAATATTAACATATGTGAGCATTCGTTCAAGCTGGTGGTTCCCTGCTGTCAAACCAACTATAATGTCATTTTTTTATTCCTGCTGTTTGGAACAGTCTGCCCTCTGATGTGGTGCAATGCAACTCCCTTTGTGACTTCAAGAGCGCTTTGGCTGAGGCGTTATGGGGATGTTGTGTTGTATAAGTTTTGCTAGACCTAATAGATCAGATTTGGTGGCTTTGCTTATTTTTTATACAGTTGTGTGCAATTGTCAACGGTTTTCATTATTTTTTGCTAGACCTCTTCAGCGCAATCCCACTAGCGCCTTGCTGCAGTTTTGGTATCAGTGTTGTTCATTTTGATTGCTGGCGCACTGTGCTATAATGCCTTCCATGCCAGCATGCCTTGTTAGCAGGGATGTGGGAGGGCTGCAAAGAGGAGATTTTATCACCTCTACCTCTTCCTCATAAAGTGCAAATGAAGCGCACATGAGATACCTTCCAAAAACATTGCATGTGGAGACAGAACATCACACATAATCAATTATCAAACTATTTGTTGTACTACAATTTTACCCACACATTTTTGAATAGAGCATATAAATTCAAACTAACTAAAATTCCTCACCACTGTACAATGACATTGTTGAAGTACAAGTCATTTGTTCTGAAAGCTTGGTCTGGATTGACAGCTGTCAGAGAAACTAAGAAAGACCAACATCTCAACGGAATGTAACGTATAGATGATACTCTTTCCTTTGGTATTACAGAAATTAAAGATAACTAATAATTGTCAGTTCTCATTAAAAATTACGATCACTAAGAACATTGTTCACATATTTCCTCCAACATGACTGATGATGGTACTGCATAATTTTGCACTTCAACTCAGCTGTATGTTCAATGAATGTTGCAGCAAACTTGTTTACCAAATGTGTGTGCATCAGTGCAGTTACCTTTGTTAAATTGTTGATTAAACCATGCAGGGAGTAGTTTGATATTGCAGTTGAGCTATTGCTGCATTCATACTAAACACTGATGAACTTCATCTTGACTAATATTACATGTTGTTTTGTAAATAGCTAATTTCTTGTTATTAAGAGAAACAAACATGAATTTCCATTTTGTCGTTTCTCTTAATAACAGCTGACAATCGTGGATCCGGCCTGTCCGGTCCATGAAATTAGCTACTAGTACTTCAATGATGGTGATGTGCAGTGGTTAGGAATTTTGGTGTCAGCTTGAATTCATATGCTTTGGAGGAAAATGCATGCATAAAATTGTAGCAGAATAAATAGTTTGAAGATTTGATTACATGCAATGTACTGTTTCACATGCGATATTCTGGAAAGGTATCTTCATGTGTGCATTAATTATTTATTATCAATGTTTGCACACACTGCCCACCAAATTGTGCAAACTGGATACATAGTCAAGATGATGTGCAGCCCTGTTTAGTTTGAATACAACAAGAACTTAACAGCAACATTTAATTACTCTTGGCATGGTTTGAACAACAATTCAACAAAAAATCAAATAGCAATATTCAAATTCCAGCATATTGGCAGTAGATGGAAACGAACAAAAACGTCACACACTTTTCCTAAACAAATTTGTTTGAACATTCCTGTAACAGCCAGCGGACTAGAAGTGCAAAATTACATGTGAGATTACAGTCGCCAATTGTTTGGTCAGTTCAGGAGACACGTCAACATTGTTGTTAGAGATGACAATTTTTAATATTAACTGATCATTTTTAATTGTAATTTGTATAACTACCAAAGGAAAGTGTCATCTAGACATTTGATTCTGTTTTGTACTAGGATGCCTGGTCAGTGGAAGACATTTGCTTCTAGGTATGTGCCATCATCCTAAGCTTCATGCACATGTAATTCTGCTGTCCACTGTGCAGCATTTGCATCTCTAGCTCTGCACTGTATACATGTTTGTAAGTATCTCACGACAGTAGTGCGCGTGGCTCTACAAACAAACTTGCAAGCAAACTCAAAGGCCTAGATATGCCAATCGCACTGTTAGAGGTGCACAGCTAGTTTGATTATCAACATTGAGTGATGAAAACGCACTTAATTGTGCAATCTGAATCTTGGTTTCACCTCCTACCCTGATTATCTCTATCAGTTCCAGATGACTCTGTGATAGAAGAAAATGCTACAAAGTATTCATAGAATACTTTGCTGCTAAACTTTATGAAAACCTGAAAGCTTTGATTTTTCTCTGATCAGACCAGGCTAGTACTCCTGTAGTCACCTCCAAAGACAGTCTATCTTCTCTAATATTTTTGTTCTCTTCAATGCTTTCCTCAAATAGCTCTCTTGTTTTTAAAAATTGACAGAAATTCTCTCCTATTCCCCCCCTTTGACTGTGCAACTTGAATGAATCCCAGGCTTTTGTCCCATCCTGACATTGAGGCTGCAGATGCTGTTACAAAAGTAACAGCTAAATACTTCCTCTCTATGCAGGAAGGCAACCTTATGGGTTGGTCAAGATGTCACAGTACCTGCCACTACCAGGAACAATATTTGAAATTGAGATTAGTTAAAGTTCGCTTAACAGATGATTTCATACAAAAAACAAAGAAACTAGACATAACAAGGTTGAAACCAGCGAGGTTCATTCTTGTGTCTACTACAAGTAATCAGTGAGATGGAGCCGGTTTTAACAATACCAATCACGTACGCAACACGCGCAGTGCCTCCAGACTCGTTCACGTGACATGAATGTAAATAAAGCATATCAAGTTATGTTGAATATAGAACAAAGTAGAATGACGCTTTTCTTCAAAATTGCTATTTTCGCATCAAATTAAAATGTTTGACTCATTTTTCGATTAATTAATGAACTGAACTGCTCGGAGGAGGAGAAACAATTTAATTTTCCTATGTATCAATGATTTCCTAAGTTTGCAATAACATTTAGTAGAATTTAGGTTGATGTTTCCATGATCTGTATCATGCATCTTGATTCTGAATGGGTTTAGGTTTGGAAACGAGGAAATTTGAAAAAACAAAAACCATGGAAAAATATTTTAAGGTCTGAGATGAAAAAGTAAAGGGCTTAAAACTAAGAAGTTCAGAAACCAAATTGAAAATAAATGTATAGCCGTTATTTCTTCAGTTGTAGCAACGACAGAAAAATCCCCAGTTATCGCAACAACTGGTATCGGTGTAATGTTGAAGGTGGAGTACTCCTGAATAGGGTCCATCTAATAGCGTGGCAGTAATTTAAAGCGTCAAAAAATAGTTTAATATTCTTTGTGATGCGCAATAATAATTAATGTCTGAAAAAATTTATGAATTATACGTTTTTCGAATAAGGATGTCAATCGCCGTTCTACTGTACGTGCTGTATGATACGAGATCATTTTGGATACCATGATGGATATAGTGGGGTAGTTAGATATGATGGGGTAGTCAATATATAGTTAATATTACGTATGTTTGTCCCGCGGGTTAGAACTACGTATCATAGAACAATAAGTACGTTTGCCCTGCTAGTTAGAAACACGTACTTTTGCCCCGCGGGTTAGAAATACGTGCTCTTAAGTTAGGTTAGGTTTCAACAATATGCTCGCAACGTTGCCAGCAAATGAATCCAGCTGCTCGCAACATAACGTCACGAAGCCACTACCCCGTCGTATCAAACAGACCCCGGGTGTACATCACAGTATACATTTTGATTTCGTACCATACTCTTTATGTGTTAGCTGTCTCATTCAGAACAGCTGCTAGGGTGAGTGGCCATATTCTGCTTGGTCTGACACAAGACACACGGGAAATTAAAATAATATATCCTAGGATAATTTTTTTTTGTACATGGCACTAGTTGAACAACAAATAACAGATTGTGATACACCAAAACCCACCTGGTAAAACGAAGTGGTCAAAGCTCCAAACTGCAGTGCTCCTTTCAATAATAGCTGGCAGGCTGGACCTAGCTGCACGTCATGTGAGGACATTGTTTTTGACTATAGAAATTCTGAACACTTTATTGCTTGAAAAGCACTTCAAGTGCTTGCGTACAGGCTTGAACTGCTGTGTTTTTAATTGCATAGTGTTTGTATACAATGCTTTCAACAAGCAAATTCGAATTTGAACATATATATGTAACATATACATACATATTCAAGCATACACATGCATATATACGCACACG
>SDVV010011588.1:0-15787 GCA_016164225.1 Gammarus roeselii | reverse complement strand
CAGTCCAGCCAACTGTGAGGAAAGTGGAGAGCGCGGCGGCAAAATGAGATTGCTACTCCCACCATCGTCGAAGAGAGAGAGAGAGGATAATACCACGACTGAATAGTATTACTTAGAAAGGAAGAGAAAATGTCAGTAGAGACGACTACTTCGGGAACCTTGTATGATGATAGCAATACACATACGTTGGAGCAGGAGTGGAATGATAAACAACAGACGGAACAATAATAGAACTCTACACAATGAACTGAGAAAGAGTGGAACACTACTCAAGGGATGGACTAGGTGGAGTGCGCTACACAAAGAATGACGGGGGCGGGAGGAGCAACACACAAAGTTTGGATACGGTGACTAATGTTACACATAGGACCGAAAAGGAGGGATCACTACCTTAGTAATGCTGCAGCAGAAGAGCACCACACAATGGATGGGTAGGAAGGGAACAATACACAAATGACGGAGTCGGAGGGGAACACTAATCATTGAAGGGAGCGGAAGGGAAGCATCATAGAAAGGATGGAGCTGGAGGGGAAGACTGCACAGGGATGGAACAGGAGGGGAACACAACACAAAGTATGTAGCAAGAGTGGAGCACCACACAAATGACGGAGACGATAGTGAGCACTGAACAAAGAATGGAGCAGGTGAGGAGTACGTAACAAGGGATGGAGCAGGTCGGAAGCAGAACACAAACGGTGGCGCTGGAGGGGAGCACAACAAAAAGGATGTAGCAGTAGGGGAGCACAACAGAAAAGTTGGAGCAGGATCCTTTCTGTTGTGCTCCCCTCCTTCTCCAGAAAGGACAGAGAAGGAGGGGAACACAACAGAAATGATGGAGCAGGAGCGAAACCAAACACGACGAAGAGTTATGAGAGAACACTAAAGAGGCTGATGTAGAGGGATGATTTCACAAGCGATGAACGTGAGAGAGTACTACCCGAAGGATGGAGTGACAAGAAGGTACACGATGCAAATACAGAGGTAATTTCTTTGCTATAGACGGTATGTTGTTAAATGCTGTTGTCGTTGTCTTTCCGAGCCTTGCATGATTCCAAGACAGCCTTGTATTTCGTGTTGTACAGTCAGAACGTTTCGACATTCGTCAGAGTGACACGGTCGGAAGAAACGTTTCTTCCTGAACAAGTTCAACGTCAACGCAAACCTTCTGTGCAACTTCGGCGAACGGTAGATACTAGCTTATTCTGCGTGGTC
Organism: Gammarus roeselii; assembly: GCA_016164225.1. NCBI lineage: Eukaryota > Metazoa > Arthropoda > Malacostraca > Amphipoda > Gammaridae > Gammarus > Gammarus roeselii. The sequence continues at coordinate 14,575 of SDVV010011588.1, read as the reverse complement.
AGCTATTGTCTTGTATTGATGTAAGCCTTTATAACATCAGCGTTGGTGGGAAGAACATTTGTAAGTATCTCGCGTGGCGCCCCGAAAATCCCACATGATACCGCCTCCCTCGTTATAGAGGTCATTCTGAAGAAAGGAATGCTATGTAACGGTATTATCGATACGGTGTTGCATGTAACTGATATTTAAGATAGTCTCGGAGCTGTTCCATATATATATTCTTTATATTTTTTTATATAACTCTAGTACAGAGCTTGGTACATTTTTCGAGCGCTCAGACTGATATATCAGGCACTGAAAAACAATCTTTTATTATAATACAAGCAGAAACTTAAAAAACATTTTTGTGTCCTTATTACCCCACCGTTGATCTATTCGGTCGGTCAGGACGAAGATCAGAGTATTCAACGGTAAAGCGCTGAACACTCTTAAAGCTAATGTTCCTGGCATGTGGGATTAGACTGTTCTAACTTGGAAGGTAGACTAAATACTATTGAACTTTTTTATTCTATTCATTTCCGTGGAAGATGAAGGCATAGACGAATGAATATTACGATGATTTCCAATGTTCCATTGAATATCGCGGATGCCGGATTAGCAGCTTGTAAGTGATAAAATTGTTTTGTTATCAAATATTAAAGTTGGCGTACGCCAGTCGTTTAAAATTAACTTTAAACCCCAATATGAACATTGTCAACCTTATGTGGGTAACTATGTATTCCGATTACAGTCAAATGCTGAACATACATCATTTATGACGAATTTACTAATCATCGAACAGACCACTTAAATTACCTGTAATAGTTTAGTTTACAATTTGGGAGAGCTTATCATAATGTTTGCGACCATTCTGCAAATGAACTTATTTTTATATGACCGAAATAAAAGGATCTATGAAATTAGTAATGTTTGCATGGGCTAAAGGATTCAAAATTGCCTCGAACACTGAGCAATCCTGTAATTTAGGGGACCCTCAGGAATGAAGTTAAAATGCACGCATAAGGGAGAAAATATGCTGGCCATACCCTGAGAGATGTGGTAACTTATTTATGCTCGACGGAAGAAAAAATTCGGAATCGGGAGAAGGTTCCATCAATACACATGAGCTTACTTGACCAGGTAATGTCTGGAAGGTGGTCAAGTAAACTCATGTGTATTCTGTCGTAGGAAGGTTGCCTTCCAGGGGGATATCACACTGGAAAATGTCGGGTAAATCTGCATAGCTTACTGATTTGTTCAGTTGAAAGCCAGAAGCTGCAAACAGTGTGATTAGTGGCGCCATCAAGGTGATGTGGAGAGCAGTGTTGGGTTGATGGGGTGATAGACGACATGGAGGATTCACCAATCAATCATTATAGGATAATTCAGGGATTAGAAAACACGTTTGAATAAACAATCCTAGTCTTTCAACAACTGGCGCAATAAATGGTAAACGGTCTGTTACGTGTCTTATGCGTGGCTGTATCCCATTAAAAGTGGAGCACTGAGAGATAAAATATAAGAAACTGAGTCTATGGACTGTGCTACAGGACCTTACAATCTCTGCTGATGATCGAAAACAGGGGTGTAAATGCTGATAACTATTTAAAATATGATACATCCTTATCTACCTCCAAAGTTTCAAGGTTCAATTTAGTTCATTAAAGTATTGCTTAATTTGATAAACGTCTGTGAAGTTCGCAGATTTTTTTTTCGAAGTTTCCGTTGTTTTCACAAAGTTTCGTTGGATAATCTCTTCATTTGGTTCATTAAAGTATTGCTTGGTTTGATAAACGTCTGTGAAGTTTGCAGATTTTTTTTTCAAGGTTTCCGTTGTTTCAACAAAGTTTTGTTCAATATTCTCTTTATGTAACTCACATGACCAGTTAGAGGTCTATCACTGCTGGTTATTTCAATTCATTGACAGGAGTAGATTTATTCATAGATTAAACATGTAAACAGGAGATACCAATGTCAAGTAGAGAAGATCTCATTTGCACTTTGTCACCTTACAGTCAGGGTTTGCACTTTGGCACCGACCTGCCAGTATCTGTATTTTGTCCCCGAATTGCCAGTGTCGGTACTGCATCACCGACCGGCTAGCAACTGTGCTTTAACTACGATCTGGCAGTGTCTGTATTTTGCCACCAAACTGCCGGTGTCAGTACTGTATCACCGACTGGCTAGCAACTGTGCTTTAAATGCGATCGGACAGTGTCTGTATTTTGCCACCAAACTGCCGGTGTCAGTACTGTATCACCGACGGGCTAGCAATTGTGCTCTAAATGCGATCTGACAGTGTCTGTTTTTGCCACCAAACTGCCGGTGTCAGTACAGTATCACCGACTGGCTAGCAACTGTGCTTTAAATGCGATCTGACCGTGTCTGTATTTTGCCACCAAACTGCCGGTGTCAGTACAGTATCACCTACTGGCTAGCAACTGTGCTTTAAATGCGATCTGACAGTGTCTGTATTTTGCCACCAAACTGCCGGTGTCAGTACAGTATCACCGACTGGCTAGCAACTGTGCTTTAAATGCGATCGGGCAGTGTCTGTATTTTGCCACCAAACTGCCGGTGTCAGTACAGTATCACCGACTGGCTAGCAACTGTGCTTTAAATGCGATCGGACAGTGTCTGTATTTCATCTCCGATCAGCCAAAAATGTCTGCACTTCTTCACCAACCTAACAGTGTCTGTACTTCTTCATCAAACTGCCAGTGTCTGCACTTCGCCATCAACCTGCATTTCGTCACCAGCCTGACAGTGTCTGCACTTCGTCTCCAGCCTGCCAGTGTCTTCACTCCTTCACCAACCTGCTAGTGTGTGCAATTCGTCACCAGCCTGTCACCAACCTGCTAGTGGCTGCACTTGGTTACCGATCTGACATTCGAAAAAAAGACTCTTCTCAGATTGTTATGACAGTTTTACGGATCAGATTATCAACTTCCTTCATGATCCAGTTTTTCTTAGGACAAAGTTATTCGTAGTCAAAGATTTTAATATTAATATTATTATTCCTCCTCCTGAAGTTGTTGAAAATCCGACACTACTGGATGGAAAAAAAATAAAGATCGTAGGAGAATATCTCAAACCAAATTATCACACAACTGATAGTCACCCTACAGCTTGTTAGAATTGATTGTAACCACCATGAATTAAAGGTATCCAAACAGTTAAATTACTGTATTCGTCTCCCTGCTCCAAAGGCTGCCACTTTGCATCAATTTCTTCTGCAGCCTCTCCGCAAGTCTTCTCATGAAGGAACCCGCTTTGACGGCAGTTGAAATAAAGCACGTTTAATTCTGTAGGAACTCCTTGCCTCCCTCGTTTAGCTCAGGAGTCATCATTAACTTAACGCCTTCAAGGACCAGTACCCGATATTGGCAGTGACTCCCGGTGACGGGCCCCCAGGAAAGGGAGGACAGTGACGGGGAGGAGAAGGCATTTGGGGAGGATGGATGCTTTCTTGGAACTATCCCGGAGTCCTCTCAGGTGCACGAAAACTTAGCAAAGAAGGAAGATGTGATGTTAGAGGGTGTTGAGATGTTAGAGGGTGATGAGATGTTAGAGGGTGATGAGATGTTGAAGGGTGATGAGATGTTAGAGGGTGATGAGTTGTTCGAGGGTGATGAGATGTTAGAGGGTGACGAGATGTTAGAGGGTGCCGAGTTGTTAGAGATTGATGAGATGTTAGAGATTGATGAGATGTTAGATGGTGATGAGATGTTAGCATGCTTTCACTCTCCAGAAGTGGCACCGACGCATGAAGTTTTGTTTTCCTGTTCTTTACCGGGTGGTAAAACCTATCAGACTTGAAAATATTTAAATTTTCCGATCACTTGGCTTATTGTAAATCTTTTTACTCACACATCCCAAAGTACAGAAGCAATAAAAAAATGATAATAGTTAGGCTATGACGAAAAACTAATTAGACTTTTCAACCAATATTTCGTATTGCCAAAGATATTTTTTACTCGCTCTTGTCAAATTTATTTCCAATATCTTCTCGGGCCTAGGGAAACCGAATTTTATTTCGCTACTTCACATTGTGGTTCATCCAGAGTGGTAAGGACAAGCGCACAAACCAAGGATGGTGGAATAAAAACGTGCCCGTCATTTGCTACACCAACATGCTCAAGGACAAGACAGTCTTGCGTACCGATTATGAATGGTGGAAGTGGCAGCCGCTCGGCCGGTTTCGGGCTTTTCCCAACGCTATTGCACCGGCAACCGGTTGCGATTCTGACATGAATGATATTTCAATATTTTCCATGCATCAGCGCAGTGTTCGGGAGGCAAACCGCGACCAATAGGCAGCAATCGCAAACAACACGAAACGGCAGCTCAAATTCAGGTAAACGGCTTTGTTACTTCCCTTGCCAATTAGCAGCTGCGGCAGTGCAAATAAATAATCGAGTGAAATAAGAGGGGAGGACATCCTGTTGTCCGAAGGTGTTGATTGAAGCAAATTGGAGTGGGGTCACTTGTGAAAATGTCAGGGCGTTGATCATATGTTAAATGATACAAGCAGCAGATTGCATCAGAAGGCATCAATAAAATTATTCATGTTAGGCAACGTAGTTTTCAGTTGAAATTACCAAATAGCTATGAAAAAAAATCACTTCGTTCGTACAGTCAAGCAGAATGTGTTGTGTACCACATCCTTGGGAACCAACAAATAACGACGGATTCAAACAACAAACGCTTGTCTGATGGTCTTCGATTTAGTTCCTCGTCCCGATCTTTTGTTTTATTTCACTTCGTTTGCCTTTATTTCTGAATTAGTAGTGTCAATAAATAATGAATGATTGATTTCGTCTATTTAACTAGAAAACATTGTTTTGTACGTTATTCTAGGAGCCCGTCCCAGTCCGTGTGTCTTATCACAAGGCTTCTTAACCATTCGTCAAATATTGGTCCTCCCTAACATACTGTTACAGGGTATGATGGGCCCTGTGAAGGCATCATTGGGCCTCTGTAGCATCGCACTCATGACCCAATGGTGCCCCATTGGCCCCTCGGTGTCCATTGATAACACAGCATTGTGGGCACTTACGGCTGCATCAATGGGCCCTCCATAACATCTCACATAACACTGCGGGCATATGAGCCCGACATTGGATGCAAAATAACGTTCCGCATAGCATTTCAGATACTTTAGTTTAATATTTGCCCCTCCGTAACATTTCGCATAGCACCGTAGGCACGGTACTCCTAAATAGTTCACTTGAGATATACAGGCAGTGGCAGATGCCCTTGCAATAACATCCCCTTTATCAGAGATCAGCGGCACTGCCGCAAGTAAGAGCTGTTGTAAAACCGCATTTTTATTGATATTACGCTGTTCAGTATTCGACCATAACTCGATGGCCCGGCAAGGAACTTTGTTTGTTATCGTATGGTAACTGAAGCGTTATGTTGCCTCTAGTGAGTTTGTGTGCGTGCTTCAAAGAGTGTGTCTATTGTAGGGCTACTGTAGAGCATCTTGATACCACGAGTGAGTTTGGTTAGCTCATGCATTCAGGTCAATGGGATTAAAGTTACCAATTGAACTGAACAACCAAGGAGCTCGGAATGAAGAAAAACTCTACGAGAATTCGAACGTAGGAGGAGGTTGGACAATCCTCTAAGTCGTATAATCGAGCAAAATACCTTGTTTTTGTTTTGGGTTCCATTGTTCCAGCAATGAGATTGGATGTACGTTCGTACTTCTTTGCATTCATTCTCAGTAGAGAAATAATCAGAAAAATATAGTATTTATTTTACTGATATTACGTAATGAATGACTCTCTTCAGCTGTGTTAGGCGTTTGAGTCAGAGGCCACGGTCATTTCCATCGTAATCTGAGATACCCTGAGTAAACGTGATATCTCCAAGGTATATGAGTAGGCTCCATGACTGTGTTACCCAAGCTGGGGATGAGAGACAAATAGACCCAAACATCGAACCGATGGGGTGTTAAGTGTTTGGAGGGGCAAGAGCAGTGATTGATAGCGGTGGAATGTTGATCGGTGGAGGGGAAACGAGAAGCGGAGGAAACGGAAACTGATAATCTCAAGCCGTGAGTGAGGGAAGAAATTAGTTTGAGAAACAAAAAACAGAGAAGAAAATCCTATCCGGGAACTACAAGATCTTCTTGGGATAGAAACAACATACACCATGCTCTAATCCTGAGCGTTGCTGGCCGCTATCCTGAGCGTTGCTGGCAGCCATCCTGAGCGTTGCTGACCGCAATTCTGAGCGTTGCTGGCCGCCATCCTGAGCTTTGCTGGCCGCCATCCTGAGCTTTGCTGGCCGTCATCCTGATCGTTGCAGGCTGTTATCCTGAGCGTTGCTGACCGCCATCCTGAGCGTTGATAGCTGCCATCCTGAGCGTTGCTGACCGCGATTCATAGCGGTGCTGGCCGCCATCCTGAACGTTGCTGGCCACAATTCTGAGCGTTGCTGGCCGCCATCCTGAGCGTTGCTGACCGCCATCCTGAGCTTTGCTGGTCGTCATCCTGATCGTTGCAGGCCGCCATCCTGAGCATTGCTGGCCGCCATCTTGAAAGTTGCTGGCCGCAATCCTGAGCGTTGCTGGTCGCCATCATGAGCGTTGCTGGCCGTCATCCTGAGCGTTGCTGGCCGCCATCCTGAGCGTTGCTGGCCGTCATCCTGAGCGTTGCTGGTCGTCATCTTGAGCGTTGCTGGCCGCTATCCTGAGCGGTGCTGGCCGTCATCTTGAGCGTTGCTGGCCGCTATCCTGATCGGTGCTCAATTGGTTAAATCGATGATTTTGATATTGTCCCAATTCAATCCTTCAGACTTTTTGTGATAGATTCGACTTTTATTTTATTTTATGATGCAGTTTATTGTTGGAGGCTACTTCCATAAAAGATGAAGGTGGAGCCCGCAAATGCCTCCCAATTAGACCAGCCTAACCCAGCCCGCACGACGCCACAAGCGTGCTCCAAATCGGCCTGTAAGAGCACATGAAGGTAAAATCAGGGCGAGAAGCCACCATACTACTTTTCCATTGATCAACATAGACGATTCACCTCCGCAGTGCCAAACACGCACGGTGCTCGCCTCGTGCATGCAACAGGCCCAATCTATGCTATGAGCACCATATCCTTGACAATTCATGAATTTTAATTGTTTTTATGATGTTCATATTATGTCAGGCGTCATTTAGTTAATTATTACTATTAACGCCACTAATATTGCGTGAAGCCGTCGAAAGAATACAGTAAGATTCAGCAATGATTAAATTATGGTAGAAAACACGCCGTGGAGCCTTGAATGCTCGAGCACTCTTGCGTTGTTCTCAGATCATTTAGGGCGTTCCAACAGCTGACTGTTCCAGTCAGCTCTTTGTCAGCATTTCAACACTCTAGTGCTGATGTCATCTCATTGCGCAATTCTCCAACACGCCGATGCTGCAGTCAGCTCAATAGCCCCAATCCAACACTCCAGCGCTGTAGCCAGCTTTATCTAAACAGTCTAACATTTCAGTATTGCAGTCAGCTCATCCTCAGCTCTCCAAACAAATGTGCGGCAGTTCAATCATTTCCGGCACTCCCCTTATGCAATCAGCATTCTGCCAGCACATCAACATACGAGTAAATTCATCTGCTGCTCATCAAACGAATGCTGATAGAGCCACAATTTCTTCCTTGTACCCTCCACCATGACCTCTACAACGTACACTAGACTCAAATGGCCTACATTGTTCATATATCCACAGCACCGACCAACACGCCACTTTACAAGTTGTTGCCTCCACTGCCCAACAGTTCACCACTAGCTCTGCGATATGTTTAATATCCCAACGCCGCTTGATCAACCGACGGTGAATATGTTATTGCTCACAAGATTTGAGACGATAACTCAATTCCGAGGAAGCGAATGGTGCGGCTAAAAGGACTGCGGGACGGGATACGGGACAAGTGTTCTGTACGGACACAAGTGCAGAACAAAGGGCTTGCTAAAATGGTTCATTCGTACACAAATGAATGTAAGTCTTGTATAACAATAATTGTATGCACAATAATTGTAGAATATGTATAACGATAAGCTAAAGTTTGTAGCTGAGCACTTAGGTATGCGTACGGGCTGTAGAGAGCCATCTAACTTTCCAAGCTAAACAAAAGGATACGACTCTTCCTAAACATTTCACGACGAATGACCTATCGAGGTAAGTTTGAATTACACAACAAGCAAACACTATATCCTGATGACATAGGGTGTGACGTTCCGACATTGGAATCTGTTCTATCTGTTGGTACAAAATCTGAAATCTGATGTACAGCCTTATTCATTGCGTGGCAAGGAATGCGACGTCTATGAGAGTCAAAGAGCCACAGCCATAACAAACAAACAATGAACTTTTTTTTCATGCACAAAATTGTACGGTATTCTTGGTGCACGATATCACAATACATACCTATGCACAATAGATCTAGAGTGCGTCTAAAATAATGCATAAGGATGCACAATAAAATTAGACATCGTGAAATGAAAAACCAATGCCATCAAATCGGATAAAGTGATAGTAGAGTCCATTACAACTTGTAGGTAGTCTTAAATTCATATAATCCGAGTAATTCATTGTTTGTCAAAGGATGTTAATGTATGTGGTAGCCTATGTGAGTTAAAGAGGTCATACACAAACGAATGGCATCATAGAACTACATTAAGTTCATTCATAAATAAACAAAAATACATATGGTTGTGAGTCAGGACCTTACAGCGTTCATCGCATCTTGGAACAGAGTAAATAGCCCGTGATTGAGCGGTAGCGTACATCTTACTTTCCTTGCTGAGCATGAGTACCAATCTTTTCGAAACATGACAATAAATAGAAGTGATCACAAAGTAGCTATATTCAAAGTACCAAGTGAATATGCGTTACAACCTGAAATCGGTCAGGAAAAAATATGAAGCAATTGGTTGATTATCTGACTACTACATTGGGTAGCAAAGGATGTTTTCAGGATAGGAGTGAGTCACTGCCATATACATACCTGTGAGATAGGGGCCAGGCATATTTAAAAAGACGATGTGCGAATAAATCTCCGTCGTGACCTGACGCAGACCTACTCGCCTTACGGATGGATATATGGAAGTAGTACAAATGAATTTCATTATATGATTCACTATCGGTAAATAACATGGTTGAAAAAAACTGTTGAGTGAGAAGGGCATGGAAATGGTTCCATAGTTTTTCTCTATCTCTGCTCGTTTATCCTCGAATGCTAAGATAATTACTTCCAGAGACAGATCAGTGCGAAGTGAATCGGACAATAGAGCAACCGTATTTTAATTGTTCGAAGACTATAACAAATAAAAGTCACCGGAACATAGTATCTAAAGTTATGTTCGTGTTCTGTTGAAGGAATGATACTGTTGAAGCTCTGCGCGAACTGCAGAAAATCATTTTGCGTTATCAGTTTCTTGCTGATTGACATCAAATATTTCTCTGTCATCCAACAGTCACCAACAGGCAAGCAACAGAGAGGAAAATTTCTGCTTGGAAGAAGATACAGTAGCGTAACTTTAATGTCTTCCGGTAGATTATTGAAACATTTTGCACCTGAAATAGTAAAAGCTTTGGCACCAGTCTCTTTTCATCTGAAATCTGATTAAATATTATTTTCGTTCCGTGTTGATATTTGCTGGGCCGCTTCACGAGTTGACATTAACACCGTTTGAACATGAAAGCTTGTTCCGAATTATAAACGCTGGTTTAGCTTCACTAAATTTGAGTCGTTCATGGATGTTTTGAGACCCAAGTTTCTTTAGAATAGGGTCACCTGATAACCTTTTCTAAAGTTACCATCATGGGCTACTTTTGCGGTGAAGATTATGCTGCGTCTAATGACTGAGAGTTATGTTTCCCCCACACACCCCATATGGAATCGCAGCAGTTCAAATGCAAATAAATCAGAGCATTGATTACAAGAAGTCCGGACTCAAAGTCCAGTTGCTTCGTCGTTCGACTGAGAAATGTGGGTGGATCGTTCAGTTGGTTGTCCGAAGGTCATATAGGAATAATTCCAGACTTCCGTACCTTTGACAGCTACCAAAAGGCATTCCTGCGCCCGTACAATCATCAACAAAATTCTCTAGTACTCTCAGTGTATTTGCTTCTAATCCCAGGATGATGCACTGTGTTTTTTTCATCAACTCCAAGACTATCATAAGATTACCGATCATTTATGCAGATTAACGGTATTTATGCCTCCTTCTTCGACTCTTTTGTTTCACTTGCCGTTCTAACGAACTACTCTTGAACATCATCAGCATTTTCTGGCGCCATAGAGAGGATCTCCAAAGTTGATATCATTAATAAAGAGGAGGAAGAGCACCGGTCCCAGAATCGATCCTAGAGGTATTTCAAAATTTGCGGGTCTTGGAGAAGAGGTTCCTACAAAAACGACACATTTGGATCGATGCCTGAGCTAACTTTCAACTGATGATGTTTAGATGCGCCTTTGTAAAAGTTTTTTTATTAGCAAAATACTGTGATTTACACTGTCAAACGCTTTCGAGAGGTCATGTAGCAAAAACAATGATAGACTGATTTTACAATATCTTTGTATCCGAGTTCGAAGATTTTCAATAGTGCATCTCCAAACGAGGTCTTCCATCTGTATTGATGCTGGCTGTCATTGATCAGGTTTGCTTCCTCCAGGAATTATGAGGAACGGGTCTATGATTTGAGGGGTCGATTACCTTTCCCCCTTTTCTGTACAGTTTTTGAGGGTGGCGTGTTTCCAATTCCGAATGACATTGTTGATGAACAGCGGGAGATATGGCAGAACATTTGTGCCCCGTTCTTGAGGCACTGAAACGCTATGCCATCGTCCCCACAAGAATTTGTATTTCTAGCGTGCAGACGTCCGAGACACTTTCTAATCTGCAACCGGGGTCAATGACCACATTTGGTCCTTCTTGTCGGTTGATTTATTATGAGAAGATCTGTGAACCAATTAGCATGTGCATTACCATGATTCAGTGTACAGCCGAGTATGTTCTGTTTAGTGCGATCTTTACCTATTTGTATACGTGCTTTTCAACGTTAGCGAAAAATATCATTAGAAACTTATCATTTTTTCTCATGGTTTTAATAGTTGAAGGACTTGTATGGTTTCGTGTGGGGCACAATGTTTACATGGGTACTCTAGGTCTGCTTCTTTTTTTTTGCTTCTTTTGAATAAACATGGTGTGCATCGCACTAAGGTTTGCCGGTCAGTTTTTATGCGCGTTCCCTCAATGAATTGTTAACCACTCATGGAACATCTAGGACAAGCGATTCATCTGATAAATCCTTGTTATTTCCATCAGAGTTATTCATGTTTTTATTTTTTGGGCCTGAGCATTCATTACTCTTGAATTATTTTTATCTTGATTGAGTTCAAGAGTCATCCCGCTGACTGTAGGGCGTTCAAATTGATGTGTAACTATTCGTGCCTCTGTGCCCAGAGCCGTTGAAAACATGTCTTCGTGGTCCGTAATACGCATGTTTCAAGCAACCTTACTCTGATCCATAACTCGTGCTTCGCTGTATCTCGTGAGTAGTTTTTGCATGTTCTAAAAGTCCGGAGACTGGTTTTCGTTTTTATTTACGTGCAGGGATCGGATAGCTTCTTTCCTTGAGGTCGGCAAGGCCGTTGGAGCTCAGAACAGACGATCGATTGTTCGTAATTATCCTTTCTAGCAATCTCTTCTGTCTTTTATCATGCTAGTTGGCTCCTTTATGATTTGCTTCAGTTTTAATTATTAAGCCAAATGCATTAGATTTTAATGGATTTCATTGAAATATCTTATGACGTACATGTTTTTTTCTAAATTTGCTGCAATCTGAAGATTGGATGCTTTGTTTCTGAATGACTGGTCGCAGGCTCTGGATGGCCTATAAATACCACCGACACTAAAACATTTTGCATTTCTTACTTGGAAGGTAATCCAAATGTCATCAACTTCGTCTCTACTTCCAACCTTTGCAATATCCTGGTTATGTACTCATCGTTGGAATAGATATAGTCGTCGCCTCCTATTTTACCTCGGACTTTGCTCAGCAGTTATTACCTATCTACAGTATCTGAATGAGAGAGTAGATCAGTATCTTTATCAATTTAAATTAGTTTGATATGGTCTATCTTAGACAAGAGACATCTCACATTTAGGGTTCTGAGTGCCATCTAGTCACATACGCTCGGGCAATCTTCAATGACTATGCTACGATTTGTTTTGCTGTTGTCGATGACCGTAGTTCTGCTTGTGACGGATTGAGGACGTTGCCTTGTGAGTCCTCTGCGTAGATGCAGGTCTCAGGTGCATTATAAAGGGTGGTGAATTTGTTGCAGCAGAAGCTTCTATCATTTGGCGTTATATTTGAATTGAGGGATTGAAAGAATTTCTGCATGGGGGCAAGTGCACTGCCATGAGTGTCTTTTAATTGAGTTAATACCTTGAAACCTGCATGATTGTTATTCAAGTGGTGCTTGATGGACCTTTTTCTTGTATTGACAAGGACGTCTTCCGGAACAATGTCAATCTTAAGTCCTAGAGCATTGTTCATCATTAAGGGGACCCGACTTACCAGAGGGTGATTGTAGTTTTTGTTGTAGAACTTCTCTTCCATATTTGAAGGAGGCGTCGTCTTAACCGTTTCTATGGATGGCACCCGAATAGAAATCTACGTTCATGTCGGCCTCCTTCCGCGCGCGTCGCTCAGTAACGAGACAATATCTTATTCGGGACAATGATCGTCTTGGTATTTCCACGATTGACTGAGGCCATGCAATAGGCAGAGGCTATCGATGAGCGTTGACATTCGCTGTAGTTTTAGATTTTTTTGCACTACAGCAATTTTGTGGTCTCCCTGGGTATGTGGTTCTTCATAACCTGTCATCGTGCTCGATTGTGAATACTCTGTGTTTGGTGAAATTAGCCAGCTGCCCTGCGACCCGAGTCTTGAACCGGAAGCCTGACTGAGGACAGGGCTGAAGAGACTTCTGTTCGTGACCGGATTGCTTATGACGGAAGGGTTGCTGTTCGTATTTCGTAAATTTATTTTGATCTCGTCAAATAACCGTTCAAATTTGTTGTGTGGCTACGGATGTGAAAGTAGCAAGGGCGATGGTTCTAGCAGGATGAGTTACGGTACCAGTAGCGGACTGTTGTTTTGGTCGTGATAAGGGAGACTCTGAATTTGTGCTGTTCAATAATCGAAGGTGGGAAGGCTTTGACTAGGTGCTATCGTTATGAAGGTGATGTTGTTGAAAAAACACATATTGTTGGCTTTGGCTTCGAGGATGATGTGAGAGCGCAAATTGTGGGCTGTTTTTATCGTGCCTATGGGCATGCGCTGAACGGAAGCTATTTGTCTGCTGATGATAAGAGAGCACCGATTTCGAAATGTTGGAGTGGCAATGATGATGATGAGAAGGGGCTGGCTGGGAGCTGTTGATATGGGACGATGAGAAGGCTCTGTTTGGAAGGTTTTGTTATCGGGATGGTGAGAGAGCGCTGATTTAGATCTGTTTATGTGGGGATGATGAAGAGGTGCCGATTAGAATCTGTTTGAATTGGAATGATAATGGGGTGCCGATTAGGAACTGTTCATATTTGAATGCTGAGGAGACGCTGATTGTAATTGGATGGAAGGGGTATGACGAAAGGCTGTAGGTGCAGGTATGGTAATGAAGCTCTGACTGGGAACAGTCTGTGCTTAGATGATGAGGTGTCACTGATATGGAGTTGTTGATGTGGGCGCGATATGGAGGCGCTGATTTTAAGCTGTAGGTGAGGCGATGATTGTGGGGTGCTGGTTAAGATCTGTGGGTGCGTGGATGATGGAATGGAAGCTATTTGAGTGTCGATAGTGATGAGGCTCTGATTGATAGTTGTTTTAGGTGGTAAGGAGTCACTGATGGGGAGCTGTAGGTACGGGAATGATGAAGGGGTGTTGATTTATTTTTTGGTGTACTTATATTTATAAGGGTGTATTTCGAAAGCTGTTGGTGCGATGATGAAGTGGGGGCGATTGGGAACAGATGGTTTGAAGTTGAAGATGTTGGTGATCGAATAGTTAGCATAAAGGGGCGCTGTAATGTGTGAAGATGCTGACTTAAGGTGGTGAGGCCTCCGTGACGATAGGGCTAGGTAGGGTTTGGAGAGAACGGAAATGTCCCCCGCGACCTTCAAGTCCATCGGGAGCGCTAAGCCGACTTCCTGCAAAATTATCGCAGGCAAAAAAATAAATTGGAAATTGAGTTGTGACGTCCGGAACGAATGTTTTTCTTTCTTCAAAAAGCAGGAAGTTTTTTCTTTAACCATTTCTGCGTCTTCTCATGGACAATCAGTTAAATAGAGGTTTGTTGGTGATACTAACAGTCGCACTCGTTTGTTAATGGGCCGCTTTCCTCATCAAACCCCAGCCAATCCCATCCTCTATCTCGGCCCCGTTAGAGGGCTCTAAGCACATGAGCGACGACTGCTTGCTTTCCAATATCGAATGTTGTTTAACAAATAACGATCCTATCATCTTAAGCGAAGTCGTTGATAATTTTTTGGACTTCTTGAAGATTTTCCCCAATCAAATGAA
>SDVV010011587.1:0-15787 GCA_016164225.1 Gammarus roeselii | reverse complement strand
TACGGCATCGGTTACAACATCCTCGAAGTTTGAGTGTAGATGATAGGACCAAGTCCTTGTTCAATTGTTCTTGATACAGCATCGGTTACAACATCCTCTAAATTTGAGTGATGATGATAGGACCAAGTCCCGTTAAATTGTCATTGTTTACGGCATCGGTTACAACATCCTCGAAGTTTGAGTGTAGATGATAGGACCAAGTTCTTGTTCAATTGTTCTTGTTTACGGCATCGGGTATAACATTTTCGATGTTTTTAGTGTAGATGATCCAACCAAGTACCTGTTCAATTGTCCTTGTTTACGGCATCGGGTACAACATCCTCGAAGTTTGAGTGCAGATGATAGGACTAAGTCCTTGTTCAATTGTACTTGTTTACGGCATCGGTAACAGCATCCTCGAAGTTTGAGTGTAGTTGAGAGGATCAAGTCCTTGTTCAATTGTCCTTGTTTACAGCATCGGTTACAACATCCTCGAAGTTTGAGTGTTGATGAAAGTAAGGCCAAGTGCCACTCACTTATCTCAACAGTGTTTCATGTCAGATTACTAGCTACTGTGCATTCCTTAATGGCCCTTTTGGTAAGTGGCCAGGGATGGACGCAATCAAGCTACGTCACGTATATTATATGGGCGAAGTCTGAATCACCTCTGTAAGGAAGGCAAACCCACAATGTCGTCTCCACCCCCGATATTGTCTCCACCCACAATGTCGTCTCCACCCACAGTGTTATCTCCACCCCCAATATTGTCTCCACCCACAATATTGTCTCCACTTAAAATGTCGTCTCCACCCACAATGTCGTCTTCACCCCCAATATTGTCTCCACCCACAGTGTCGTCTCCACCTACAATGACGTCTCCACCCACAGTGTCGTCTTCACCCACAGTGTTGTCTCCACTCACAGTGTCGTCTCCATCCACAGTGTCGTCTCCACCCCCAATGTCGTCTCCACCCACAGTATCCTGTGGAGACTACCAGGACTGATTAGTGATCCTTCATTGGAAGAAGATCAGTGTTAGGCGGCCGGAGTTTTTCAGAGGCTGGTGTTCAGCGTACAAAATCGGACCATCTTGATTTCCAGTTGAAGCCACAATTTGTACATTCCTGATACCATACGTAGGTATGCGTAGGTATGATACCATACGTAGGTATGCGTAAGTATGATACCATACGTAGGTATGCGCCATGTTCCTCTCCATTTGAATAGCCATTTGTTGCACGCTTATTGCAGTAATCTATTTAAGACCATGAAATAAAACGGACCAATGTGTTCAATCTAGATTTTATTGAATGATGTTAACCCCATACGGTCTAATGTATTTCACGGTTATTTATGTGAAAATCAGAGAGTTTGATCCAGAGACATGAAGCTCGGAAGGGTGAATAATCCACCGAATATCCAATACTGTTTGAACTGCCACCGGCAGATCTTTCTGTCCAGGTGACTAATCAGGGTTACACGACGAACATTAGGTGCTGAAAATTATTTCATGAGATAATTTTTCCTCAGCATCAATACTCTTAAGTCTGTCGGCAACTCAACGCTTTGATGCAATTCAATGTCGTCCATGTTAAGGAAATACTGATGAAGAAATCGATCCTTATGTCAACTTTCCTGAAAAAGTGAAGCCTCAAATAGTTTGAGCTTCTTAGTTAATAGTGCGGCCACATTGACGTCGATAACAACATAAAAGGACAGTACCTCTATTTACGATCATCTTTAATTGATGCGCTCAGTCACCCTCGAAAGGTGAAGATGCATGTACTAAATTTCAAAGCGAATGATGCATTTGTTCGACGGACACCGATAGCAGAGGCGAGGGAATAAATATTCCCTATCACTAACTCATGAGTCTTTTATCATTCACCAAATATTTAAAGCTATTTATCACACCCGTAATGGGAAGAGCTGATGCGTCTCACTGACACGGAATTTCACTGCAGGGATATCAATTTGCATTATTTACGATTTTAGTAAACGGTAGTCGATGAGGCAGACAATGATGACAGTCTCTCGCCGAGGTAATGATCCAATCGGAAGTGCTGAGACGGTCGTCCATTATTCGAGAATATTATGACATTTTTCAGAGAACAGTAATTCAGAATGACTTACCCGGCCTACGTCTGTGGCATTCAGTGGTGAGCGAGCATCTGGTCAGGATGACGAACCACGGGCTCTCAGTTTGAGTGGAAGTTTAGGACCTCTACTTCGACGTCTATAGAGTCCTCGCGAGGTTTTACATTTTGATAACTCCAAAATTATCCGAGATAATCTGATCCTGTTTGTCAATATGCATAGGCTAAAATATTTAATATGGTCAGGTATATAAATAAGAGAAAACTTATGTAGAACAGGGCCACCGTTGTGTAGTACAGTTCGATATGGGATGTTTGGTTTGAAGCAAACTAATGCTTCATAACATTCTAAATACGCTATCTTTGCTATGGAACTATCACATGAGTAGCTATAATGACCGCGAGAAGGGCATTCTAGAATCATTTGGGCGGTGGGTCAGATGCTGACCGGAGTCAGCGGCGGAAGACGGGCGGCGCGGAGGGTAGCGGAAGGCGGGCGACACGAAGGGGGCGGAAGGGGGACGTTGGGCTGGATGCCAGGCTTGTGGGCTAGACTGGCAGTTTTTATGTTTCGATCATTTTATTTTTCATTTTATTTTTGATGTTTATTGAATTTATAAATGTTTTTTCCTCTTTAGATGGTTGTATTGGGGTATAATTGGTCACTAACTGTCGCTCGTTATATATATTTATTCGGTTCTGGTAGGGATAGTGTTACAACAAGTTTCTGGAGGGGTTGGGGGTAGGGATCCCCTAGGCAGAAAGTTGGATGCGCTCTGGCAAATTAGGCGATTGTGCTCTTATCTGTTATTTGAATTGTATTTTTTCCATGACTTATTTGTCATTATTTCTATGTTTTGAGTGAATGTTTCGTTATATATTTATGTCTGGATTTTAATTCTATATATTTTTCTGTGCGTATATGTTTGTTTTCTTTCCTAGTGGGAGATATAATTGACTCATTCGGAGGTCGTTTGGTGAGGTTTTTAGCGGTTGGATGCTTGGTACCAGCCTGATATTGAATTTTAGGCAATGTTCTGTGTATTTTTCAGTCGTTTATTCCATAAGTATAAAATATCTATAGACAGAGTATGGTTTATTAGTCTGGTAGTTGGCGAGTTGATGTTTGTATTTTGGGTTGATGCAGCAGCTTCGCCACGAGAATCTATCTACCACGTAACGCCTTATCCAGGTTTGAACCAGATACATCGCTGTTCCACTGACGCGGTGATCCAATAGCGAGAGTATCTGAACGATATGAATTTACTGTAAGTTATTATCTTGTGTTATGTATATTTAGTAATGATCGTTTGATATATGTTGAATTTTGTATTGTTTTTGGAATTTTGAATAGTTATCTCATGCAGGTATAGGATTTTTTTTAGGATATTTTAGGTTTGCATCTTCCATGTAGCACACAATTTCTGGCATAATTGGTCGGTTATTGCATCATTTTGGTATGTTATATGTATATATGACATTCTGTTACGATTAAGCCGTGGTTACTTTAGTTAAAGAAGTGTTAATTTAACCCTGTTTTGGACTGAGTAGGAGATCAATTTAATCAGATTTTGTATATCCTATAGCGTATTTGTATTCCTCACCATTTTCTATAGGTTTCAGCGTATGTTGCTCGCATGTCCTGGTATCTTATTCACGTCAGTTGTTTGGCTGGTTACATGCTTTTTTTTCTCGTTCGTCACGGTTTTAATGTATGTTTTACGTAAGGTAGAGAATTGATCTTTTTGCTTTGTTATAATTCGAGAATTTTAGTATGGGTCTTTCAGTTTTGTATGTGTGCTGTACAGTTTACATCTTTGATGCAAGGTATTGGGTATTTTATAGAATATCGGAATATTAGGATATACTAGGTTTGTATCTGCCATGTAGAACATTATTTTAAGTATAAATTAGTTACAAGTTGTATTTTTTTAGTGTTTTATTTATTTTCTTACATCCTGGTACAATGTTTGACGTGGAAGTTTCGATTTGTAACAAACGTGGTCATGCTGTAAGCTTATTGTATGTTTATTGTAGGACCATATTTCAATGTTTAGGAGAAGTTAGAGAGTACACTAGGCAAAAGCTCGTTGCGTTTACGTTTATTTCCAATTTACTATGATGGATTAAACATACTATGGGTAAAGTGTATAACAATTTTTAATGTGAATTAGAGCAGAGTAGAGAGTTATGTGTTATTTTAATATTGTTGTATAATTTTTTCCACGATAATCATAGGAATGTATGTTTAATAGGTGTAAATCCGTAATGCATCTTAGTGGAATTTCGTCATTGAACATCAACAAGTGTATATATAGTTTAACGTTTTAGAAAACGATATACTGGATGGATGGGTTCTGGTGTAGAGCCGGCTGACACACTTTGGTGGTCATTTGGAGTTCGTCGAAGTTCAAGGTGAATTTGTAAGTTCTTGTGGATGTCGGTCTTAACTTCCGTGGGTTTGTTAGAGAGGTTATCCGACAAGCTGCTGATCGTTGTAGTGATTTACTTAGGTCGTCAGTGAACAGATCCCCAGCTTTTTATGGCCACCCACTCTTTGAGACTCTTGTCAGGCCCATTCTTGACCACTGTATCTGAGAATAGATTCTTGATTATGTCCAGGATGTGACTTTGCTCGACGTTGTTCAGAGATGATGGACTAAGCAGATGCGTGGTATGTCTGAGGTATTGTACCATGATTGGGTGTTAACTCTAATTTGTTATTTATTAGTGGTAGATTGCTGAGAAGTTACTTAGTAAAGCATTGTAGAGTTCGTTGTTATGGCACAGTGGGCTTGGTTTTTGTCCTACTAGAGGCATAGCAGCAGAAAGGTTTAGGAATTCTTTCAGATTGAACGGATACTGTAGTAATATTACTTTATTATGCATGAACTCAGTGTTAAATGTCAGATATTTTGGTATGACTGTTATGCTGTTATGTTATTAGTATACGATCTTAGTCATGAACCAGATCACGTGGAATATTGGAGTAGGATTTATCATCTGGGTGTGGTAGGATAAACCGTATTTAATAATTAATCATTGTCGGTTAGGGTAGAGATGAGAATCTTATTTAGCTATTTTATTGCTGTTATACGTTTTTGAACGGTTATCATAGGAATATAACTGTATTTGATATAAATTCAAAAAATTTCATGGGATGTTGAGTATAAAATACGCTTAATTGTATGTACTGATCCAAAATATTGATATGTTTTACCTCTCGACATTGGATTTGGGTCCGGTTCCATGTCGTCTTGGAGAACTAATCTACCGGATTTGTGTAGAGTTAGTGTTGAAATTCTTCAATAATTTGATATACATCTCAATTATGTTATCCGTTCGCATGTCTTTACTAGACGCTTATTCCCGCATGTCTTACTTATATAAATGTTTGTGATCCGTTTGCAGTTTATACACTTAGAAGTTATTGATTAATTCAAGCTTTGTTATGAGATTTTATTCCATTTCAGAATATCTGACTTACTCGAGCATTCACAATATCCACTGTAGCTTTTCTCACTAAAGGTTTGAAATGATGCTCGTAAACCTAACCCATCCTAACCTAATCTAACCGAGGATTTTTTCCCCGTTGTCATACTTATGTTATGAATCCCTTCACTGATTTAGGCTTCATTCATATCATATCTATCCACTTGACTCTGTAGTATTACCGATTTTTAGCACTTTGTGTACCTACGTATATATATATATATATATATATACACATATATATACAAATATTTTCACTTTTGTTTGTTACAAGTCCAGTAATATCGACTAGTTTCAAGTAATGTTAGGTGATCGCTCGTTGGTAGACTGTAGAGTTCAAAACGTTTATGTAAGATTGCCGCATATGTCAGTGATTGTTATGGGTGTTAAAGCGTTAGCAAGTTTTATGTATGGTTTTACTGTTAGAATAAGATTGTTTGTTGTAATGTTGGATGTGTTGCTCCTATCATTTTCGTCTATTATAACGAATATTGAATAAATCAACTCTAACATTTTTACTACATTTATGTGATGTATGGTCCGCAGTCAATAAGATCTATGATATAAACTATGTCTAAAGTACATAATTAGCGAAATATAAATCAATATACGACAAAATAAGATCAAATATCAGTGAATGCAAAAAGGGTTGCCATTCACCGCCAGATGAATTAATACCTATCCTAACCTATTCTATCGAATAGTTATGTAGTTTCATGGTATCGATATGTATGAATGTTTGTGTATGGTATTGATATGTATGAATCTCTCCACCAGAGCTGTCTGTATAATTTACATATTATTAGCAGCTTGAATACACTTTTCTGATTTTGATCCAGCAAATATCCTTTTGCAGATGTTTAGATTCCATTTTTTTATCGATATCTCCATCACATGTTTGGATGAGACTCAGCATGTCGGTTCCAAAAGAACAAATTCACTTCATTTGTTGCAAGTTTTTTTCATGTGGATTAGTTATACATGATGTTAGATTCAAAGATCTAGTCATCCTAATCAACTTAACCAATAATTATAAATTTTCATTCAAGTTTGCTGGTTATGTATGATATTTATTCATTTTTTCAGGCGATGTACAGATCAAATCCCCGCCACACGGCTCTATTTGACGTAGTTTTTTTTTAACGTCGCACACCAGGTACACACATACATGCTTTGTACGCATATGCAGGGACGGTCACGGTATAATGACGGCGTATACAGGGGTCAATACCGGCACAATGTAGTCACATACACACATTTGTATGCATATACAGGGTCGGTTACCATCTGTAGCATTTTACCTCTGATCCATGATTTTCTCCATTAGAACAAAGTCCCTTGCTTTTGTTACAAGATATTTAATGTGGACCAGCTTCACGTCATGTTAGGTGAAAAGAACTAATCATCTTAACCTAACCTAACATTTTCTATTCTATCGATCGACTTTCCTTGCATAAATTTGATATTTTTTCATCGATTTATGATATATTCATATCCATCCTCTCCACTTGGCTCTACATTTTGACCTATCATTTGCAGTTTCGATATACACTTACAATTTTGATTTAGCAATTTTCATCCATTTTCATATGCAAATTACATTGTTTGTTTTGATGGTTATACCTTTTTTCATATGATTCTAGATTTTTTACATGTTTTTCACACCCATCAAAACCTAACCAAATCTATCTTTATGTATGACATTCAGTGATTGTTATATACATATGAAGCCCTCCAAACGACTCTAAATATCACTTCAACATATACGTTATTTATTTCGTTGTCACTCTCACCCCATAATTGTTGGCAGAGAGGACCCATTTTCAAACCTAAATGGTGTGAATGTTACAGATATTTCATATTATTTTTGATTTGACACAATTCTTCATCACTTTAACATGTTATCCACACCCATCATAACCTAACCTAACCTTATGTATGGTATTCAGTTCTTGATATATACATATGAACCCCTCAAGACGTCTCTAAATATCACTTTAACATACATGTTATTTATTTCGTTGTCACTTTCGACCCATATCAGTTAGCAGAGAGGCCCCATTTTCAAACTTGGATGGATTGAATGCTAAAGGTAATTCAAATTTGTATCCAGTTTCATACAAACGAACACATGGTCTCACACTGTTTTTTTTATTGTACTTCAATATCTCCATTTGGCTCTACAACCCCTTTGACGACTTGCATTTCTGATTTGCCTTTTCTCTCCTATAATTTTCATATTCTTGACGATGACTTAATTTCAAGATCTGATCGGACTCTGATTTATATCCTACCAATCTGTAACACATCTTGATCATTCACCTCGAGATAGGTTTTTGGCATCATTTCACGCCTTGAAACATATTCTTCTACTGATTTCAACAATTCGATGTTACCTCCGACAGACACGATGTTTGCAATTCTTTGCTTAACCTTTGAGTTTAGGATGATATAATCATTTCATTGAGGATTTACATAGTTTTATTAGTATTTATTGGCATTATTTACAGACCTTACTAGCATCGTCAATGACATCTACCTCATTTTTGATTTGAAACAGCATGGTTTGTATATCCAACCATACCCATCATCACTTTATTTCAGTTTCCTCTCAAAAGCTTACATCTCCTCTGTCATATCTTTGATGCGAATACCGAAGGCTGTTTCGTTCCCGTGAGTCATACACATTCACATACTCAAAGAGCCCTAAACACATACATACATACACAGATGATAAACTAGGCGAGCAATGTCAGGCCCAATGTTTTGCGAAAAACAACATGTAATCAACTTATATTAGCTACCGAGAATTGAGTTAGTGTTACGTTGAGATCAAGCGGGGACACCCGTTTCGTCAAAGAATAAACAAATTGAATATTCATAACTCAAAATTTATTTACAAGTGTTGGAAGAAAAAATCTCCGAAGATGATATGAGTCGGATCGAACAAATATCGACTAGTGTTGAAACTATTAGTTATCTCAGAATAGTTGAAACAAGAGTCAAAAGAGTGGGAGATATCATTCATATATGGATGCAGGAAAAATGAAGTCGGCTTTGGGTAACTGATTTCGACGCGTTATAGCCGTATGTAACAAAGTTTAGGGGAAATAAGAAAGCAAATCTCGAAATTGATATGATCCAAGTGGAAAACTCATCATCATGACTGTAATAAAGCTGAAGTAGTGGAAAACATATCATACATAAGAACAAACGAAAATCTGGATCGTATGCAAAATTTCTCAATGATGAAGATCAAAATGACTTTGAATTGGAGAAGTTTCGAATAGTTAAGGTTCAAGAAGAAGAAACAATACATTTGTGGACTCACGGGAACGGAAAATTCTTCGGTATTCGCATCAAAGATATGATAGAGTATATGAAAGCTTTTGAGAGGAAACTGCGATAAAGTGATGATGTGTATGGTTGGATGTACAAACCATGCTGTTTCAAATCAAAAAACGAGGTGGATGTGATTGATGATGCCAGTAAAGTCTGTAATTATTGTCGTCAAATACTAATAAAACGATTTAAATCCTCAATGCAATGGTTATATTATCCTAAACTCAAAGGTTAAGCAAAGAATTGCAAACATCGTGTCAGTCAGAAAAACATCGAATTGTCGAAATCAGTAGAAGATAATGTTTCAAGGCGTGAAATGACACCATAAACCTATCCCGAGATGAATGATCTAGATGTGTTACAGATTGGTAGGATATAAATCAGAGTCCGTTCAGATCTTGAAACGAATTCATCGTCAAGAATATGAAAATTATAGGAAAGAAAAGGCAAATCAGAGATGCAAGTCGTCAAGGGTTGTAGAGCCAAGTGAAGATATTGAAGTACAATAAGAAAAACATAGTGTGAGACCATGTGTCCGTTTGTATGAAACTGGATACAAATTTGAATTACTTGTAGCATTCAATCTATCCAAGTTTGAAAATGGGGCCTCTTTGCTAACTAATATGGGTCGAGAGTGACAACGAAATAAATAACATGTATGGTAAAGTGATATTTAGAGTCGTCTGGAGGGGTTCATATGTATATATCAATAACTGAATACCATACATAAGGTAAGGTTAGGTTATGATGGGTGTGGATAACATGTTAAAGTGATGTAGAATTGTGTCAAATCAAAAGTAATTTGAAATACTTGTAACATTCAAACCATCCAAGTTTGAAAATGGGTCCTCTCTGCTGACAAATACGGGTTGAAAGTGACAAATACGGGTTGAAATAACATATACGTTAAAGTGATATTTATAGTCGTTTGGAGGGCTTCATATGTATATAACAGTGACTGAATACCATACATAAAGTTAAGTTAAGTTAGGTTTTGATGGGTGCAAATAACAGGTAAAAAATCAAGATTCATATGAAAAAAGGTATAACAATCAAAACAAACAATATAATTTGCACATGAAAATGGATGAAAATTGCTTGATCAAAATTGGAGGTGTATATCAAAACTGTAAATGACAGATCAAAATGTAGAGCCAAGTGGAGAGGATGGATATGAATATATCATAAGTCGATGAAAAAGTATTATATGTATGCACGGAAAGTCGATCGATAATACGTAATTCTTGGTTAGAAAATATTAGGTTATGTTAAGATGATTAGTTCTTTTCACCTAACAAGACGTGAAGCTAATCCACATTAAACATCTTGTAACAAAAAGCAAGGGACTTTGTTCTAATGGAAGAATCATAGATCAGAGGTAAAATGCCACAGACGTAAACCGACCGTGTATATGCATACAAATGTGTATATGCATGTGTATATGTGTATATGCGTGTATATGCATACATTGTGCCGGTATTGACCCCTGTATACGCCGTCATTATACTGTGTCCGGCCCTGCCTATGTGTACGAAAGCGTGTATGTGTCTACATTGTGTGTGTGATATTAAAAAAACTACGTGTAATAAAGCCATGTGGAGTCGATTTGATATGTACATCGCATAAAACAATGACTAAATATCATACATAACCATCAAACTTGAATAAAAATATACACTTATTGGTTAAGTTGTGTAGAATGACTAGATCTTTGAACCTAATATCGCGTGAAACTGTTTCACATTAAAGAAGTGTAACAAATTTAAGTGCATTAGTTCTCATGGATCTTACTTGCTGAGTATCATCCAAACATGTAACAGAGATATCGATAAAAATTCTGGAATTTTAAACATCTGCAAAAGGATATTTGCTGGATCAACTTGGAGAAATGTATTCAAACTGCTTTTGATATGTTAAACATACAGCCCAAGTGGAGGGTTTCATACATATCAATATCATACATATGCGTCAAACTTGAATAAAAATACATAACTATTGGTTAGGATGACTGTTAGGATATATTGCACAGGTATTAATGTATTTGGCAGTGTATGGCAACCCCTTTTTGCATTCATTGATATTTGATCTATTTTGTCGTACATTGATATATATTTCGCTAACTATATACCTTAGGCATGGTTTATATCCTAGACATTGTTGATTGCGGACCTTACATCACAGATCAGAAGAAAATATGTTAGAGTGGATTTATTCAATTTTTGTTATAATAGACGAAAATGGTAGAAGCAACACATCCAACATTACAAACATCAATCTTATTCCAACAGTAAAACCGTACATAAAACTTGCTAACGCTCTAACACCCGTAACAATCACGGGCACATGCGGTAAGCTTACATAAATGTTTTGAACTCTACAGTCTGCTAACGAGCGATCACCTAACATTACTTGGAACTAGTCGATATTACTGGACTTGTAACAAGCAAAGTGAAAAAAATATAAATGTAGGTACATAAACAGGTAAAAATTGGTAAAAACTACTGAGTCAAGTGGATAGAAATGAAATTAATAAAGCTTAAATCAATGAAGAAATACATGACAAAAGTATGAAAACGGGGTAAAAAAATATAATCCTTGGTTAGATTAGGTTAGGATGAGTCAGGTTTACGGCCGACATCACAAACCTTTAGTGAGAAATGCTATAAGGGATATTGTGAACGTTCAAATAAGTCATATTCTGAATTGGAACGCAATCTCATGACAAAGCCTGAATTAATCAATAACTTCTAAGTGAGCAACTGTGAACGTATCACAAACATTTATATAAGTAAGACCTGCGGGAATACGCATCTAGTAAAGACATGCGAGTGGATAACACAATTGAGACGTATATAGAATCATTGAAGAATTTTAACAATAACTCTACACAACTTCGATAGATTAGCTCTCCAAGACGACATAGATCCGGACCCAAATCCAATGTCGAGAGGTAAAACATATCAATATTTTGGATCATTACATCCAATTAAGCATATTTTGTACCAAACATTCTATGAAATTGGGCAAATTTAAACATAATACATATATATTCATATGAAAACCAATCGAAACATACAACAACAACACCTATAAAAAAGCTAAATAAGATTCTCTACTCTACCATAACCGACATTGATTAACTATGATATACGGTGTATCCTGCCATACTCCAGAGGATATAACCTACTCCCATATCCCACGTTATCTGGTTCATGACTAAGATCATATACTAACATAAGAGCCATACCGAAAAAAATGTCTGACATTTAACATTGAGCTAATGCTAATAATGTTATTTTTACTGCAATACCTGTTCAAATCTACAACAAATTCCTAGACCTAACTGATGCTATACCTCTAGTAGGAGAAAATCCAAGCCCACTGTGTCATAACAACGAACACTACAATGCTTTACTAGGTCACTTCTCAGCAAACTATCACTGATATATAACAAATTTAGAGGTAACATCCAGTCACGGTACAATACCTCAGACATACCATGCATCTGTTTAACCCATCGTCTCTGGACAACGTCGAGCAAAGTCACATCCTGGACATAATCAAGAATATATACACAGGTACAGTGGTCAAGAATGGGGCTGACATGAGTCTCAAAGTGTGTGTGGTCATAAAAGGCTGGGCTTCTGTTCACTGATGACTTAATTAAACCACTACAACGCATAGCAGCTTGTCGGATAACCTCTAACAAACCCATGGAACTTGAGATCGACGTCTGCAAGAACTTACATAATTCACGTTTAACATGGACAAACTCCAAATGACAACCAAAGAGTGTAAGCCACCTCTACACCAGGACCCCTCCATCCAGTAAATCGTCTTCTAAAACAATACACTATACAATTGCCCTGGTTCAATGACGAAATACCACAAAGATGCTGTTCGGACTTACATCTCTTAAACATACATACCTATGATCATCGAGGAAAAAAAATCATGCAACAACAACTCTACTCTGCAATAATTCACATCAAAAATGTAGTACACAATGGTATCCAGCAGAGTAAATCAGAAATGAACGTAAACGCAACGAGCTTCAGCCTATGGGACATCTCTAACTCCTCCTAATTATAAAAGAACGGTCCTACAATAAGCATACAATAAAGTAACAACATGACCGAGTTTGTAACAAATGGACTCCTCTATATCTAAAATAACCACGTCAAACCTTGTACCAGGATGTAAGAAGATATATAAAACACGAAAAATTTACAACATGTAACTTAATTATACCTGAAATAACATTCAACATTGTAGATACAAACGTAATATATCCTAATATTCCGATATTGTATAAAATACCCAATACCCTTCATCGAAGATGTAAACTGTTCAGAGAACATACAAAACTCGAAGACGCATACTAAAACTCAAGTTATAACAAAGCAAGAAGATCAATTCTCAACCATAACCAAAACATACATTAGAAACCGTGACGAATGAGAAAAAAGCATGTAACCAACCAAACAACTGACGTGAAAAAGATACCAGGACATGCGAGCAACATACGCTGAAACCTACTGTACACGATATAGTATATAAAAAATCTGATGAAATCACTCCTCAACTACGTCCAAAACTGGGGTAAATTAACATTTCTTTAACTAAAATAACCACGGCTTAATCGTAACAGAATGTTATTTATACATATAAAATACCAAAATAATGCAATAACCGACCAATTATGCCTGAAATAGTGTACTACATGGACGATGCAAACCTAAAATATCCTAGAAAAAAATCCTATAACTGTATGAGATAACTATTACAAAAAAAAACTAGAAATTCAACATAAATCAACCGAACATTACTAAGTATACATAACACAATATAATAACTTACAATAAATCCATATCGTTCAGGTACTCTCGCTATTGGAACACCGCGCCAGTGGAAGACCGATATATCTGGTTCAAACATGGATAATGCGTTATGGGGTAGACAGAATTTCGTAACGAAACTGCTGTATTAACCCAAGATACAAACATCAACCCGCCAACTACCAAACTAATCAGCCGTACTATTCCTTTAGATAATATAAACATACGAAATAAACGACTGGATAATACACAGAACATTGCTCAAATCTAACTTATTAACAGTATATACAATATATATAATATTAACCAAACAAAACACACAAAAAATCCCAAACCCTGCGCTAAGAACTCCACCAACCGGCCTCCGAATGAGTCAATTATACCCCAACTAGATAAGAATACAAACATATATGTGCAGAAAAATATATAGAATCATTAAACCATCCATAAAACTATAATGATACAGACAGTCAAACTTAGCAATCATGCCACGCAAATAATTTATAAGACAAAGAACAGATATGAGCAGACTTACCTAAATTTCCCAGGAGCGCATCCAACATTTTTGCCTAGGGGGCTCCCAACACCCCTCACCACCCTCCAAAATAAGATGAAGGCATATTCCTACCAGAACCAAATAAACATATATAACGAGCAACAGTTAGTGACCAATTATACCCCAATACAACCATATAAAGAAGAAAAAAACATGTATAAATACAATAAACATCAAAATGTAGAAAAAATAAAATGTTCGAAACATGAAACTTGCCAATCCAGGCCGAACGCCTGGCATCCAGCCCGCCGCACCCCCTTCCGCCTCCTCCCCTTCCGTCCCCTACCCGTTAGCTGACTTATGTGCTAAACCAGTTCCGGTACCCTGCGCCCTCGCTCCCCATTCGCTCGCTGACTCCGGCCCTACCCCACCCCACCCAAAAGTGACTCTAGAATGCCGTTCTTGGACCACTTTATACTACTCTTGAGTAGGACAAACCACTGTATTTAGTTACTCATTAAATTACTCTGTCCAAATTGACCTCCTCAAAAACGGACAAGATACTTACCGAATGTATCTAGATAAACTATCGTGCTCATCACTGAATATAACAGGCGTCTTTGTTAGCGAGATAACAAAGGGTTGTTCGCAAACGCCGTAAGCGTGGCACCTGCAGTCAGAACAGCCACAGGCACTAATTGGGGCATACTTGGACACTTACTTACTCCCTTGGTACTTGGAATTTCTCCGCTGCTACAGCTGGTCACCTCACCCACAGCGGTGGAGGCACTATCGGTGCCGCGCAGCAGCATTTGAAAGTCCTGCGCAGCGACATTCGCCAGTCGGGTCCCGACTTGGTGTCGCGGTTGAATAAGGAGTTGTCCCCACAGTGAGGGTGTGGGGACAACTGCTTCAAGTCGAATCATATCTTTCTGTTTATGTGTTGCCAAAGAGTCAACATTGTACTTTTATCTCTCGACAATGTCCTTTTACATAATTAAGAATTTGATTTACGTTATTGTATCTATACGCAGTTTTCAATACTTGATATAAGTTATTTTTTCAGATAGTTTCAAAATACAAAGAGAATTTTAGTTCCGTATTCATGTGTTTCTTCAAACATTAACGAATTCCGTGTCTTTACTGTACTGTACCGGTGGGTATATCAGTAAACCAGTCAATGCACATCATCAGCTTATAAAAAAATAGAAACCAAGCTCAAAAAGCAATGTGGGTAACATCAATACGTCCGAAACGCATCGACATTACAAACATTATTAGAGAACAAGTAGCATTTTGAAATACTGCTCACATAGAGGTGTCAAGAGCATCAGCTGAATGCCAAATTAAGTGCTCGGCTTTGGAGTGAAGAGCATCAGCTGAATGCCAAATTAAGTGCTCGGCTTTGGAGTGAAGAGCATCAGCTGAATGCCAAATTAAGTGCTCGGCTTTGGTGTCAAGAGCATCAGCTGAATGCCAAATTAAGTGCTCGGCTTTGGTGTCAAGAGCATCAGCTGAATGCCAAATTAAGTGCTCGGCTTTGG
>SDVV010011586.1:0-15787 GCA_016164225.1 Gammarus roeselii | reverse complement strand
AGAAAAAGTGTTACACAAACATTGTGAATTCAAGGATCCCCTCGGCAATACAAATCATTAAATTCCATTTCGATACAACTGTCGTCATTTTCCGATTTACTCCTTTGTTTTGAATGATGTTGACGCTAATATAGATTTCAATATTTGCTCTGAGTATTTCAGTATATCATGTAACTCCCAGGGTGCACATCTTAGTTAATGCATCTTTACCTCCACAACTGAATAAATACAAGTTACCAATGTATTTGTTTACCCTGAATATGAGCGGCAACCCTTCGTTACTCACTACATGCTGATTAGTTTTCTATTGTATAACTGTGTTGTCAGAGAATTTCAACTGATGAACCCATCCGTATTCTCCACTGCGGTCCAATTCCTGCCATAGTAAGTTCGTAACCCTGATACACATGCCATTCCAGCTCTTCATCGCCGTTCCAATGTTGCTACTCTCCTGCTCCTGGCATGCTGCTGTCTACTAAATATGGAGGATTCATGCAGTCCTCTCAGCCTCACTCCAATTCCATGTGCGCATTTCCTATTCCAGATAAGCTCATTACAACGAATTATTTAGGAGTTCCTGATCTCTGACCATCGTACTTGAGAAGGTTGGGTGATTTTGCTTTAGATTTATTTCTTAGACGGAACACTGAATGCATGAAAGAGAAAATGTCAGCATTTGTGGGGAAAGAAATAGTTGTGACCTCTTTGAGCCATGTGAAATAGTTTCCTATAAAAGTATCAAGAGGAGTTATCATTAGTTAGTAGTAACTGCCGTTACGGTGTTAACATCAACGGGTTTCAGTTGGCTGTTGTTGACTCGAATCTTGGTATAACGCATGCAGAGACTTTAAATGGGAGGTCGTGACAAGTTTTGGTGATGCAGATATGACATTGCACCTGATTCTCACTTAATACAACACCAAAAAAATATTATTCTCAGAGTCCTTAGTAGCTGTGATGTACAGTCGACCATACCAGCGCGTTGAAATAAGATTTACCTATTCAGAGGTCTGTTCAGCAGGATGATTCCCTATGATATATGATCCGTATTGTTAGTAACATTTTTCTAATACTGCAAGACATGAGTATGGGTATAGCAGTGTGCAATCGTTTTTATTATCATCGGATGATAATAAAACCGAATCCGTCGGCTTCTGATGCTCTTTTTGTCATGTTGCAGTTCGAATGCTCGTTTGGAAGAAGCCTTTCAAAGTCCATTAATTGCGACTCATGTTCCGCTCCTGGCAGCAGCCGCCTCGTGAACACATTTCCCATCGGCCAGCAGCAGCATCTGAACTCAGGACCGCTTGAAGCATCAACAACACGTGGTCGTTTGGGTCGAGGTGATACAGGTAGTGGTGTAGTTCATGCAGTCTTATACTCCCACACTGCATTAATTGGAGAATGGGCTGGATGTCTGTACATACAAAATAACGGGTATGATGCGTTCCCAGCTGAAGAGTAAAGTACTGTAAAAACTGACTTACATGACTTACAATGTTACTTCGCTGAATTTAATTTCCATGATTTTGACACATAAAAAACTATCATAAACGTCAAATTAACTATCAACCAAAAATCCTGGTCAATGTAGATCATACTGAGGCAACAATAACTAAACTCAGCGACTAAATTGTATTTTGAACATTAGGCATCATTGGGATACTGTTTCCGAAAGTGATGGAGTAAGACAAGTTTTGATGATAATTAAAACAAAAAAACATAAATTATTTTAATTACATGTGAGATTGGGCATCCTCGTATGTACGCAGAAACTTTATTTGACCACAAAAATCTCATTCGGTGTCATACCGTCAGGAAAAAAAAACTCAATCGACGACAAGTTCACAAACTAATGAACAGTGCTGGAAAGACTTATGAACTAAACTCGAAATTTAAATCCGTTACTCATTTTGTTGGAGTTGTGCTGAATTTAGAATAATTTAATCTTGCGTCCAATATTTATTTAAGCAAGTGAACTATTCTACAATGTACATCCACTACTCATCATCGAATCATAAAATAACTTTTTATAATTCAACGTGACTTTAGAAATTCAACCAAACCTTAATAATATTTACTCAATAAAAAATGATTATCAATAAAATCTTCTTTAGCTGTTCAAATTTCCACTTGCTCTATATTCTCCTAGCCAGACTTTTGAAATTGCCTCAGTTGAAGCAGCCAATTTCCGTTCCCAGGGATAGACAGAAAGTCCTGCTATATTTAGGGTAGGCCCCTCCGTAGGTCACGACACGACTTTCGCTGTAAATGTTCTGACAGTATTCCACCCGATGTACAATGAACAGACCAGACAATTAAGCTCAAAGCTTTATTATTTTCTGACAGTATTTCACCCGATGTACAATGAACAGACCAGACAATTACGCTCGATGCTTTAATATTTTCTGACAGTATTTCACCCGATGTACAATGAACAGACCAGACAATTACATTCCAAGCTTTATTTATCAGTTCCATTGTTACTGATGCTGGGTTACAAACATTTACGTTTAATTGCATCATCACAGCACACCTTTACCAAGTTTCTCAGATGAAATTAAGCTGCCGTTTAGAGCGCGTATTCATGGTAATTTATAACAACCCGATGAAGTTTGGTCGATAATGATCGTCAGTCATTTACATATAGATTATAGAGCTCTCAACATACGATACAATTTCGAAATTCTAATTGAAACGAGTATTTCATATTATTCGAGTTAAATAATTCTTTTTTTATAATTATTAGTCGAGCTAAACAAATATTATGCTTCCCGTCGATTTGCATTAAAATGGCAACATTTTGTCCGAAAAATATGGCCATGCAAGTTTGTTGGTATATTCAAATCAGACAGGGAAATAACGCTAGGATGTATGGTGATGTACAAGTATACTATGAAATATAACTCATCTTCAAACCGGCTCTCCTCAAATGCAATTTCAGTTATCGAGCATCATAAGGAACAAGCTGTCATAACTTATTGTACTCGCGCAAGTGTCACATGTTATCGTATCAGTCAGTGTCAGTTAGAATTATGTGTATTGATTGAATCATCTTCAACTTTCATATGTATGACGCATATAAATGTCATTTTTGTCCACTAACATGAAATAATGTCATCGCGTGAACCGTAAGGAGATTACTCACTGTAGGTAGGAGATTACTCACATTATTAGAAACATTTTCAGAGACAAAAGTAGTTGAAAAAAAAAACTCATCGAACAACGTTGAAGTTCACATCCCACGACAATGCGCGTATTTTGTTATTCACATCACACCAGTATATGCCGTCCTTTGACTTCTGAGAAATCTTCAAAATCTAGATACATTGTTACTTGTATTTGTACAGTATCCTGCCTGGTCTGCTTGCTGATGCGCCCGCACCGCGACACGCATCGTCTCACCCAACCCAACTAAGCGGCCTGAGCCGAAGAGGACGAAGATATTTATTCCTGCAGCGACGCGTCCAATTATAGACCATGTCGGGTAAGTCTTTGTCGAATAATTACTTCCCACTAATGAGAAACAAGACCGCTTGTCCGTGGTCACCACCGGAAAATACGGCTACTTGTTTACTGCCCTTGGAAAGCGTGGCACAAGATAACAATAAGGAAACACATGGCCTTGAACTCAGGACTGAAAATAGATGAAACGAGCAGTGAAGGTTACAAGCTGGAGGTAATTGAATGAGGGCTGTTGAGAGAGAAAGTAATGTTGCGACCAGATGTGTGCTCTCCTTAGAATAGTCGAAAAATTAAAGTTAGGAGGTGGGATCAGGTTTCCTGTTACCACGCAATTATTCAATTACCAGAAAATTGTTTAGTGCTCGTTGATCGTAATCAACATGTGATCTAGAGTTGTGTAGTAGTTAAGTTCTGAGCTGGTGTTGGTCTTTCCTAAGAATGTTGCGGATAACCACGGAAATTACAAGTTTAAAGAAGTAACCGTGCAAAAAGGAAATATGAGAACGTTACAATTGATGAGATGTGATTAGAAGCTGTGAAGAATGAAAACATCCTAATGAGAATTATGAGTGCCTTGATACATTAAAAAAAATTAAGGCAATAATTACAACAAGACCACCACACAGTGAGTTGATTCACTTCGGAGTTTTGAGGATATTCGTAAACTATTGATCATGTCCTGCATGTATGATAAGCAGTGTAACACAGTTACGTTGGAGCGGATTAATCATTTCTAAACAAAAAAATTGTCAAACAGGCATGCAATAGAAAATAACTTCAATTTCGTATTTGTTTATACGGTAAAGGATCTGAAAAATATCAGAATAAATAAAACTGCTTATCAGATCATAATTTGATCGAGATAAGTTTCGATAAGTTTCGGAACCAATCCCGATTATTTGTTACGATAAAGTGACATTCCAAAAATTAAACTTCTGCAGTGCAATTTTATTGAACAAAATTAATAATCATCCAACACTGTCTAATCATGATTGGCAACAACTAATTGTTGATGCTAGCAGCAATAAGCAACGTAGATGATTACTGTTGCATGATTATTTATAACAATCCAGATATTTCCCCCAGCACCATATATTTCCCCTGCATCTCCGGGAACAAATTTATTTTGTGCAAATATTGAGTAAAAAATATACCCTACATGAGTCTGGACAGATACAAATTTGTCCAGCTCGTCGGGAATTGTCCGCTCTTGAGCACCTGACGTACGTTTTAACGCTATTGCTCAGTAAATATTACGCCCACTGGCTCAGAAGGTGGTTGCGGTACCTGTGGTGGAAGTGAGAGGAAGGGAGGTACTCACCGCCGTAGGTGTAGAAGGAGGCGCGGCATGAAGACCCTACCTAAAACAGACGAGAACGGGACTGTAGGGAATAAGCTAATTTTCATCTAATGAAGAACGGCCTGGCACTGCTCAATACAGAGCACGTTATGGAATAGGACCGTAAACCGTTGAATTGAACCGGAAACAAGATGGATAAACACTTGGTTGTCAAAGATGAAACGTTTCCGTCTGATGACGATTGGAAATGAATGGCCCAAAGCATCTACATCTAGTGGCCAGTAAACGCCATGTAAAGTTAAATCTTAGCTACGCTTGTAACACTCTTGTTTTTGTTATTACCTTGACAGAGCGGCCCTTGGCTTTCAAGTCCAGCTACGCGAAGATATAGCTAGGATGCGCAGGTAAATTCTCAGCCTCGCCACTGCCCTCCCATCTCCACCTTCCAGGTCCACTTGCACTTCTTCCTTTGGGCATCGGGTGGTGTTGTATAACACTTGAAGGAGCGACGTAAAGAAGGGCGTCATAAGCTTGCAATAGAGACTGGACACTTTGAGAGACTAGGGCACTTTGAGAGACAAGAGCACTTTGCTAGATTTGAGCACTTTCAGAGACTAGAGGACTTTGAGAGATTAGAACAAATTGATATTCTAGAACACTTTAGCAGATTTTAGCACTTCGAGATACTAAAGCACTTTAAGAGACTATAGCTCTTTGAGAGAATAGAACACTTTTGAGCTACCAGAACATTTTGAGAGACTACAACACTTTGAGAGGCTGAGAGACTTGAGCCCATTGAGGGACTAGAACGCTCTGAGAGATTAGAACACTTCGAGAGTTAAGAGAACTTTGAAAGACCAGAACACTTCAAGAGACTAAGGTATGGTGAGAAATTAGTGCATCATGAGAGACTAGAGCACTTTGGGAGACTAGAGCATCATGAGACACTAGTGCACTTTGAGAGACTAGAGCATCATAAGTCCATCTCATTACGACTCATCCACCAAGATGAAGCAAATGTGGACACCGAGCGCGGTAAGCAGATTGGAAATTGTTTCGGCTATTTATGCGCTCAAAAATACAAATTCCTGTGGGAATGACGGTATAGCACTGCAGTACTTCAAGGACGGGTTAGAAATTATTCTGCCATACCTTCAGCTGCTCATCAACACATCCATTGCAACAAATACCTTCCCTCAAAATTGGAAACAAGCACTAATCAGAGCTATCCATGAAAAGGGGGAGGTAAACGACCCTTCAAATCACAGACCCATAAGCCTCCTGCCAGTAACTTCGAAAATCTTGGAAAAAATCACTGCACGTCAACTCCTTGACTACCTAGAAGAGGCAAACCTGATCAATGACTGTCAGTATGCATACAGACGGAAGACCTCCACTGAAGACGCGCTACTGAAAATCTCCGAACTCTTATACAAAGCTATAGACGCAAACAGTCTATCATTACTCGTGCTGCTGGACCTCTCAAAAGCATTTGATAGTGTAAATCACGACATTTTGCTGCAAAAACTGTTACAACTGAACATCCAAACACCCTGGTTTGGAAGCTATCACAGGTATCGGTCCCAGTCTGTCGTGTTAGATGGGAAGATCACCTCTTCTCCATGACCGGTAAATTTCGGCGTTCTACAAGGCTCGATTCTTGGACCTGTTCTTTTCCTCCTGTTTATCTACGACATAAACTGTGGATACCCCCTCGATAACGCCAGAATGACATCATAAGTAGACGATGTTGAATTATTGTTCGTTAGACCAGCAAACGAATTAGAAAAGCTGAAGACGGATGCAGAAACAGCGCTGACCCACATAATGGACTGGTATTCCTCAAATGGGCTCAAAGTTAATACAAGTAAAACACAGTGCATCATCCTGGGATCCAAAGCAAATACACGGAGAGTTCCCGAGAATTTTTATGTTGATTGTATGGGCGCAAAAATCCATCTTGACAACAAAGTCAAAAGTTTGGGAGTGTGGCTTGATCCCAATTTGACATTTAGACATCATGTTGATAAGCTCTGTTCCAAGCTGAATGGTACACTAATGTTTCTCAGCCGAACAAAGAAACAACTCGACTTCAAGTCCAGACTTCTCGTAATCGATGCTCTGATTTTTTCAAATTTAAACTACTGCCCTACCATATGGGGAAAGTGCACGAAAACATTACTCTCAGACATTCAACGAAGCTTAAACTTCACCGCAAAAGTAGCTCACGACGGGAACTTTAGAAAGAGCGATCACGTGACACCAATTCTAAAAAAACTCGGGTGGCTGAACATTCATGAACGACTAGAGCTAAGCGAAACTATAGAAGTTTTTAAAATTCAGAACAATCGTATCTGTTCAAACGGTGTTGTGTTGACAACTCGAAAAGCAGCCCATCAACGATCAACAAAGAATGAAAATAACATTGACACCGAGTTCAGAAGAACAGAGATTGGGGCCAAAACTTTCACGATTTCAGGTCAAAAGACTTTCAACAAGCTACCAGTTGACTTTCGGAACTGCGCAACCATATCTTCTTTCAAGCATAAATGTACCACTCTACTGCTTGCCCGCAGGAAGGGGCAGGCTGAGTCAAACAATTGATGACGATTAACGCGGAACTGGCAACGTAACACTATATTTTCCAGCTCGCTTGGAGCATCAACACGACTCTGTTTCATCCCCGAAAGAGATAGACTCAATTAAATTCTTTATCACTTCTTACGTATTTCCGCAAAGCGTGTAATTTAACGCCACGTATAAAGACAGGAATCTCCTCGCACAGCGTTGCTTTGAATATGCCCTGCACAGATCACACATGCAATTATGACAGAACCGTTAAATGCATATGTGGCAGAACCCTCGAACTCACACCCACACATAACCAGACAACCTTTGCCTCCCAACTTATCAGGCAGATAATCAACCAATTACGTCATCAAAACGTGATGTCTGATCGCAATGCTATGTGTCATGGGATGGACCGCCTATTTATTATGTAATTTAAATATACTTGGCTATTTCTCCGGCTTCTCGCCATGTTTCTGAAAGGTGATACTCATGCTCAGTTAAAGGTTAGATGCTCGCTACCGGTCACTAGCAAGTTAACTCACTCGGTTACATGATGTGATGAACGCCATAAGGTCTTCTTGACCCATCATCATATGTATTGCAAATTTTCGCACGAAATCTGAAGTACATCATCAAATGTACTTCAGATTTGTAGATCCATCCTCATATGACTCTTAAATGTGTGTATATCTATGTATAGGCTTATGGCGGTACAATAATACCATTCCATCTGTATATGAGCTCCCCAACTCACATAGGCCCATCCACACACCAAGACCCTTTGACACTTGTACTTGGTGGATGATATGAGTAAAGACTCCAGACTGATTGCGCATATTTAT
Organism: Gammarus roeselii; assembly: GCA_016164225.1. NCBI lineage: Eukaryota > Metazoa > Arthropoda > Malacostraca > Amphipoda > Gammaridae > Gammarus > Gammarus roeselii. Next base: position 7,609 of record SDVV010011586.1, on the reverse strand, counting down.
TTATTTTACTGTTCTATAGGCATTCTACGTGCATTTGTGCTTATGTATGTACTGTTTATACGTAATCTAGATATATATGTTTCTCCGTGAGCAAGTACGCACTCTGTTACCGTGACACAAAAACCATCACATCGGTTTGTGTATGAACGCATACAAATGTAAATGTATTTCTATCTTGGTTGTTTGTTATGCTAGTGGTTCTCTAACTCACATAGACACACCCATACCATTACACTCTTTGCTGTTCAACTAATTGGGCTGTGGGTTCGAACAACAGAATTCATACTAATTAATATGCAAAAGGTTCCAAGGTCATATAACAACACCTAATCTCATTAGGATATAATGCATACTTATTGTGCACCTCAAACCTACCTTGCCAGCTCTTTCGTCGTGACGCGTTAGGGAGCTCAATGCTCCACAAGAATAAAACACAACTCGTGTACGAAAAAACCTTTGTTAAGTTGATCATATTTTATAATATTGATACTTTATATGTTTTTTTGTCAGTGACTCTGTCTCGCATAGACCCACTCATACCGTCGCATTCTTTGCTAGCCAATAAATTAGGCAGTGCTGATGAATTATCAATTCTCACTCTAACTAATTGTCATATAAATTATCTCCTTGTCGAATCGCAACACCTTATGTCAACAGGATACAGTGATATCAACTGTGTACATTACAGCTTACCTTTATAGCTCTCTTGTCATGACATGTTTAGGCAATAGACGTGTTCGTATGTCCAGCTAGGATAGTAAAATGGCTCCCTACCGCTTGCACTCAGCTTCAACTACTTAGTTACATGTTCTAAGCTTGTTATTTTACCTATTTTATATTTATTATGTATAGATTTATTGTTCCAAAGAAGAACATACCATCTGTGTATGAATAAACTTTTTTATTTTATTTGTATTTATTTATTATCATCTCAAGCATCATGAGAGACTAGATCATCATTAAAAACTAGAGCATCATGACAGACTAGAGCATCATGAGAGACTAGAGCATCATGAGAGACTAGAGCACCATGAGAGACTAGAACATCATGAGAGACTAGAGCATCATGAGAGACTAGAACGTCATGAGAGACTAGAACATCATGAGAGACTAGAGCATCATGAGAGACTAGAGCATCATGAGAGACTAGAGCACCATGAGAGACCAGAACATCATGAGAGACTAGAGCATCATGAGAGACTAGAGCATCATGAGAGACTAGAGCATCATGAGAGACTAGAACATCATGAGAGACTAGAGCATCATGAGAGACTAGAACATCATGAGAGACTAGAGCATCATGAGAGACTAGAGCATCAAGAGAGACTAGAGCATCATGCGAGACCAAGGCACTTAGAGACACGAAAGTATATTTAAAGACACTATCAGCACATTTATCGACGGTACAGAATTTTTCAAGGTACAGTTGCGTAAGAAAATTCGTTCGCGATTTAAGATGAACCAAAAGCTTAAATTACCATATTCCGTCCATATTAAAACTGAAAAAAAAATGAATCGCCTTGGCATGATACAATTTCGAAACCATATTCCACATTAATAAAAATTTCAGGTGATAGCTAATGTATTTTTTTCGTTAAAGAATTTTCTTTCGTTAAAGAATTTTCTTTCTCTACTGTACAATGAAGAGAGAAGCATTATGCATTTAAATTAAATTTTAATGTTCAGGGTGTCTCCCAACCGTTCCATCCCTTGATTACAAAGATACGAGATGTATGATTATATATACCCTGAATGAAAAACATGGAAAAGTTTGCACAGAATTATGCATATACCCCCTTACTGCACATGGCATGCCAACCCTCATCAGGATGGCTTTCGCAACTGTTATGTTAATACCGAATATCATAAATAACCAGATGGCCACGAGTTTGAGCAATAATAGTTTATTTTTTTAGCCTTACTGATGAGCAAATTCTTTGTTATCAGTGGGGTTTCAGCATGAAGCATTTTCTACGGGTCTACGAATATGGTCAGCTCTGCCCTGCAGTCCTACTCTCGATCACGAAATTTACAGGTTCCGTAATCAGATGTTACGATCCATATTTGAGGAAACTATCAACGTGAAGCCAGACCTCGTGATTGGTCATCGACGCATCAGTGGTACCGTAGCTCAATGGTTGGCTGTCGATAATCCGTCAATGATATTTATTGGCCAAATTGCCTCCGAGCGAAACTATACACCCCTTTAATTGCCCATCGATCAGAGAGGTCCTTACCCATTACATTGAGCGGGAACAAAGATACCCTTACCCAGTCAATTGAGCAGGAACAGAAATGCTCTTACCAGTTCAATTGAACGAGAATTGAGATGCCCTTAGCTATTCAATTGAGCTTGAGCAGAGACGCCGTTACCCATTCAAATGAGCGGGAACAGATATGCCCCTACCTGTTCAATGAGCGGGAACAGAGATGCCCTCACCCAATAAGTTGAGCGAGAACAGAAAAACCCTGACCCAATCAGTCAAGCGGGAACAGAGATGCTCTTACAAAGTCAATTGAGCGGTAATCAAAATACCCTTACCCAGTCAATTGAGCGGATACAAATATGCCATTTCCTGTTCAGTTGAACAGGAACAGAAACCCCCTTACCCAATCAGTTTAGTGAGAACAGAAGTGCCCTTACAAAGTCAACTGAGCGGAACAGAGATACCCTTACCTATCCTATCCATTATTGCACGCAGTATAAATAAATTTTTCATCAATGTACAGTAGGTTAAAAAGAGATGTTTTCACTTCTCCTTCTTCAGTGTTTCATATTGACAATTTTGTGTAGGCCGTTTTTTTGTTGGACGTCTCGCGTTGACTGTTTTGTGATGGCAATTTTTTGTTGGCTGTGTTGGGTTGACCGTTCTGTGTTGGCCGTTATGTGTTGGCCGTTCTGTGTTGGCCGTTCTGTGTTGAAGGTTTTGTGTTGTTTGTTCTGTGTTGTTTGTTCTGTGTTGTTCGTTTTGTGTTGGTCGTTTTGCTTAGGCCTTTTTGTAATTGCCGTTTCCCGTTGCCCGTTTTGAGTTAGCTTTTTGTGTGGCCCGTTTATGTAGACTGTTTTGTGTAGGCCCTTCTGTGTTGACAGTTTCATGTTTGCCGTTTTTATGTTGCAAGTTTTGTGTTGCCGTTTTGTGTTGACCAATCTGTTTTAGCAGTTTTGTGTTGACCGTTTTTGTGTTGACCGTTTTTGTGTTGACCGTTTTTGTGATAACCGTTTTTGTGTTGACCGTTTTTGTGTCGACCGTTTTTGTGTTGACCATTTTTGTGTTTACCGTTTTTGTGTTGACCATTTTTGTGTTTACCGTTTTTGTGTTTATTTTTGTGTTGGCAGTTTTGTGTTCGTTGTTTTGTGTTGACCGTTTCATGTTGACGATTTCGGGTTTGCTGTTTTGTGTTGGCCGTTTTGTATTGGTCACAAAACAGCCAACACGAAACAGCCAACACGAAACAGCCAGCACAAAACAGCTAATACAAAACGGCCAACACATAACGTCCAAAACAAAACGGCCAAAACAAAACGGCCGAGACAAAACGGCCAAAACAAAACGACCTAAACAAAACAGCCAAAACAAAACGGAAGCACAAAACGGCCAACACAAAACCGCCAACACGAAGCAGCCTACACAAATCCGATAACGGAAAACTCTCAACACAAAACGGTCAACACGAAACGCCCAACATAATACGACCAACACAGAACGGCGAACACGAAACGCCTTTTTTGTGTTGGCTGTTATGCGTTGTCTTTTTTGTTTATGCTATTTTCTGTTTGTCGTTTTTTGCTTTCCGTTTTGTGTTAGTCGTTTCGTGTTAAATCTGGATATACACCGGGCTTGTACAGAGTGTTCAACAGAACTTCAGAACACACAATATATCCGCATTTACCTGCGTGTGTTTCATTAGTTAGGGGGAAGCGTTTCATTTTGTTACATTGGCTACTATTTCCAGCGTGCGTTTACATTCATGTTGAAATTCATTCCATTCAGTACCATTTCGGGTCGACAGGTACAGGTTGACCAGGCTGAACAAAAGTCTATGGTCCTCCCACCTAAAGTAGTCCTACCTTCTGATGTAGTCCACTCACCGAACTAGCCCACCCCATCTAATGCTGCCCACCCACCGTGTGTAGTGTAGCTGGCTAATATAGTCCCCCACCCAGTGTAATCCACCGATTTAATGTATTCCACCTACCTTAATTAGTTCACCCATTTAATATAGTGTAGTGGCCTCAGTGGCCACAACTATTGTCGCCTACCCACCTCATGTAGTGCACCCAACAAATGTAGTCTGCTAACCTGATGTTATCCGGCCACGCAATGTAGTCCACAAACTTACATAGTGTAGTCCGCAAACCTAGTGTAGTCCGCAAACCTAGTGTAGTCCGCAAACCTAGTGTAGTCCGCAAACTAAGTGTAGTTCGCAAACCTAGAATAGTCCGCAAACCTTGTTTAGTCCGCAAAACTAGTGTAGTCCGCAAACCTAGTGTAGTCCGCAAACCTAGTGTAGTCCGCAAACCTAGTGTAGTCCGCAAACCTAGTGTAGTCCGCAAACCTAGTGTAGTCCACAAACCTAGTGTAGTCCGCAAACCTAGTGTAGTCAGCAAACCTAGTGTAGTCCGCAAACCTAGTGTAGTCCGCAAACCTAGTGTAGTCCGCAAACCTAGTGTAGTCCGCAAACCTAGTGTAGTCCGCAAACCTAGTGTAGTCCACAAACCTAGTGTAGTCCGTAAACTTAGTGTAGTTCGCAAACCTAGTGTAGTCCACAATCCTAGTGTAGTCCGCCAACCTAGTGTAGTCCGCAAACCTAGTGTAGTCCGCAAACCTAGTGTAGTCCGCCAACCTAGTGAAGTCCGCCAACCTAGTGTACCCCGCAAACCTAGTGTGGTCCACAAACATAGTGTAATCCACAAACATAGAGTAGTCCACAAACCTAGTGTAGTCCACAAACTTGGTGTAGTCCACAAACCTAATGTAGACCACAGACCAAATTCACCTTATATAGTCCAACCACCAAATGTAGACCACCCACCAAATGTAGTCCACAAACCTGATGTACTCCAGCCACGTATTGTAGTCCACCCACCTGTTGTAGTCCACCCACCTAATGTAGTCCTCCCACTTTATGTAGTCCACATACCTAATGTATTCCCCCACCTAATGTATTCCACCCACTCCATGTAGTCCACCCACCGAATGTAGTCCACCCACCTAATGTAGCCCACCCGCATAATGTAGTCCACCAACATAATGTAGTCCACCCACCTAATATAGTCCTCCCATTTTCTGTAGTCCACCCACCTAATGTATTCCCCCAACCTTATATATTCCAACCACATAATTTATCCTACCCACCTAATGTAGTCCACCCACCTAATGTAGTCCACCTACTTAATGTAGTCCACCTACTTAACGTGTTCTACCCACCTAATGTAGTCCACCCACTCAACGTGTTCCACCCACCTAATGTAGTCCACCCACCTAATGTAGTCCACCCACTTCATGAAGTCCACCCACCTAATGTAGTCCACCCACCTAATGTAGTCCACCCGCATAATGTAGTCCACCAATATAATGTCGTCCACCCACCTAATATAGTCCTCCCACTTTATGTAGTCCACCTACCTAATGTATTCCCCCAACCTTATGTATTCCAACCACATAATTTATCCTACCCACCTAATGTAGTCCACCCACCTAATGTAGTCCACCCACTTAATGTAGTCCACCTACTTAATGTAGTCCACCTACTTAACGTGTTCCACCCACCTAATGTAGTCCACCCACTCAACGTGTTCCACCCACCTAATGTAGTCCACCCACCTAATGTAGTCCACCAACCTAAAGGAATCCACCCACATAATGTAGTCCACCCGCCTAACTGAGGATTCGTCATGCAATGGTGCCGATTAAATTATTGGTCATTGTACCTGAATCATGATAACATCAAAGCAATTGCCCTGTGCCGAGTGAAATAGAAACTGCCTGTATAGAGGGTAATACATTCCCGGTGGAATTTATTTCTATACACAAAAATAAATAGAGACAAGAGTAAATTCATAATTTTACCAATGTTGAGCGCTAAATGAAATAAATTAGCAACTGAGCTATTCGATCAGGTCACATCTGGCAATATTACGTCAAGATTGAGGAACACTGGTTGCTGTACTTCCACTGCAAGAAATTGTTTGACATTGTTTGTAATAGTCAGCGTTTCAATGAAAGGATTTGTATTGGAAATAAATATACATAAGATATATAAATTTCATTTCCATTGATAATTGGCATTGAATTTTTTTTTTACTTCAATTCCTTTCTATTCGAAATGTATTGAATGGTCCATTGTTCAGAGAGACTTGATAACTCAAGGAGTAGGACAGGAAACGAAGCGCTGTTCTCCCCTTCATAGAGTGTAACATTAGAGGGCGAAGGTTCCTTATCGAGTATTAATCATACAGAGCCTGGGTCATCTTATTCAATGGCACCGGCGTCACCAAACTAATAGTTGAAGCAATGCACGAAGCTACAGATTGTAGCCACACGGAGTTAAAGTACGGCCTAAATACACCCGTGTTTCCGTATAGTCAACGTTAATTTACGACATGAACACATCATTTTACACTTACAGATAGTTACTCATCATCTCAGAAACTGGATCTTTACTAACCACGCCAAACGGCGGTGATAAACATACTTCACAAGTTGCTGACGCCTGCCAGGAATTCTCTCGCTGGCCGATTGGGGTGGATGGATGATTATTCATTTTATAGATCATTAACAAGCATTTTATTTGAGTATTTAAGAATTTCTTAGTTCGTAGGCTCTATTATTTATTTGTGGCCCTTTTGCATGGTGATCTATTTCGTATTAGTTATATAAGTATGTATCGTTGGACGCCCGCAGGTGCACTGGGTGGCGAGCGACGACTTCGAGTTTGAGGCTCCGGTGGAGAGCGGAAGCGGCTACTGCTCCTACTACGTTAAACCAACTTGGAATCTACGTTAAACCTACTCAGTATTCACGTTAAACCTACTTGGTATCTCCGTTAAACCTACTCTGTATCTACGTCAAACCTACTATGTATCAACGTCAAACCTATTATGTATCTACGTTAAACCTACTATATATCTACGTTAAATGTACTCGGTATCTACGTTAAACCTACTCTGTATGTACGTTAAACCCACTCGGTATCCACTGTAAACCTACTCTATAACTACGGTAAACCATTCAGTTTATATTCCTTAGGTGCAAAAATGTACTCAAAACGACTGCCAAAACAAGTGACGTTTTTCTTGAGCATTTCACTGATTGATTGAATCGCTGACTTCAATCACTTTTTTATCGAGTTCATCTAAAGAGGCAGGCTTTGAACTCATGCATGGTCCTTGAAGTAACCACAGAGGACGTAGTCGTGCTCGAGATCTAGGTGCAATTGGAACTCACTCATATGAGTTTGCCAGAAAACCGAGCGATCAACCAGTCTATGTAATCATTTGGGGTCCATTCTGCTATTAAGACGCTGGAACGGGCAAAGCAGTTACGATTACAACTTAGAGGTATATTTAGATGCCTAAAAAAGTTCTGAGTTCAGAAGAGATGAGGTT
>SDVV010011585.1:2051-15788 GCA_016164225.1 Gammarus roeselii | reverse complement strand
ATACATATATATAGATTACATTTATAAATATATATTTATATATGTAATCGGATAAATAAATATATAAATGTATATTTGTGAATGTTATGTATGAGCGTCTTTACGTTACCGGAGAAAATAGTGAAACTCCACTGATGAAGAAATAATATAGTCCATTATCTTCATCGGAAAATTCGGCAGGAAAAATCATGTAACCCGAACTGATTAAGAAAATCTGACAACAACGAAAAAAAAAGATTGAACCATTCATAAAAAAAAAGAAGAGCAACCCTCGTTTAGGACGTCACAGAGACATAAAATAGTTATTGCCACCGGATCGATGCATACTGTTGAAGTCCACGCAGTCAGCGGCGAAACCCTCTGTTGTATATTTGGTAAAGCTGCGTTATGACAGGTAACCTATCAGGTGTTATGGAACTGCATGGGCCCGCTGAAACTTGAAACTTCATACAGAAAGCAATTATAGATTTGTTACATATTCGTTTGGTCATGACATCAAAATTTGGTTCAAGCCTGCCTCATACATATTCCTGGATTTGTAAATCAACGGTTATAGAATAGTGGTGCAACTGCAACGCGATATTTGGGGATGTAATTCAGATTATGCATCAATGTAAATATTGATAAATCAAAACTTTCTAATCTGATGGAAAGGCACGTATAGCTAAATGGTTACCCATCAAATTGACTTTTCTTCTTCCAATTACTAGTGTTTTTTAAAAAAAAAATTGTACCAGTGTCAGTGTCTGATTCGGACGTTGTCCGCTAAACCCTCGTCTTCAAATCATTTTGGAGTTCCGACAAGGAACTATTAATCTCACGCCAGAATGAGATCGATGTCGCCTGAGCACATTTGATCAAAGGGAGGCTTTCAATTTAATTTCACAGACCCGAACAAAACACATTGCCAGAAAGTCCGCAAAGAGAATCGTGCGGTCGTTGAGGCTGCACGAGTCGATGGCACCTCTTAAATTACCCTGATAGAAAGAGAAAGTTTTCCTTTCCACAAGCTCTGAGGCGTCCTGAGACTTTGAGAATTTGGATGGACTCCGTTTGAGAGATTCGTGACACGAGTGGGACCAGATCTAGAGACCCTGTATACCACGATATATCTACTGAATCCATATAGCCACCGTTACTAGTATGGATGATGAACGTACGGTTTAATGAATACCTATAGTTAGGTTTTGGTTAGAAAAATGTCGGCAAGGAAAATGTATGGGTTCGATAATAGTGTGTGCATACATTCATGAATACAACAAGTCTCCTCGCAGTGACGTAGGGTTCATCGAACGAATCATCAACCAGTCTTCTCGCAGTGACGTAGGGATCACCGAACGAACCATCAACCAGTCTCCTCGCAGCGACGTAGGGATCACCGAACGAACAATCAACCAGTCTCCTCGCATTGACGTAGGAATCACCGAATGAACCATCAACCAGTCTCCTCGCAGTGACGTAGGGATCACCGAATGAATCATCAACCAGTCTCCTCGCAGTGATGTACGGATCACCGAACGAAGGGATCCAAAAATGAACCATTATACACATTACCTTGACAAAAAAATACCCGCCTACACTAGTAATCAGTGACATCAATCCTGGATTTCAGTTATTTTCTTCATATACTATTGAAACCATCTGAATACACGTAACAAAAACAATATTTATATTTGTCCGCGTATTCTCTGCTTGCCCGGTACTCCGAAACGAATCATCAATTGAGTCACTATAAAGCACAACAACACTATTATGTTATTGACAAAAAAAAAAAAAATCCTCTTGTTGGTTTCAACTTTATCCAATGTTCAATTTAATAAAACCCATTTCCCGAGTCGTCCCCTCGATTCATTGTGATTAGCTCGACGTTATTACTCGCGCCAGCAATCGCACGCGAATGTAAATGGTTTCAGTGTGCGATTTTGGTTTCCTTTATCATCGGAAACTTCTTTGTTCGTCGATTTATGATTTTTAAGTTCAGGGTCAAAAAATAACTTTACTGATGACAACCTAACAATTGAGACTAGGAAGCAACCAAATAACTGGAATGTCCATTTCATAACGCGTCTATTTCATAACGCGAGGTAGAAACGGAATAACTGGAGTGTCCACTTCATAACGCGTGTCCTTTTCATAACGGCATTTACTAGTCAGATAAATTATTGTACCTGACTATTAAACAAGTTACCGCAACATCGATCAATAAATTGAAAGAAATTTGCTGGTAATTGCTCTGTTTGAGCTACAATGTCTCCTTCGTCCTGAATAATAAATAATTCATGTTTTGTATTGGTGGACACCAAAAAAGTTAGATCGTACATTGATAATGATCGTGTGTTATAAGATTAATTTAGGAGTCATTTTATATTCAGCGGTAAGTAGCTCTGAAACATGTCCTACCCAGGCAAATACATCACATGTTACCACATTTCGTTTCTCGCCTCAGCTCATTTAAGTGTGAGGGAGAGTTACTCCTCAGTACATCAACCAAAAACTACACATCATCAATATGATGTGGTGATCGAATTCAACAGGAAGTTTAATACCTAACTGGTGATGGTCCTTCTGAAATTACCAAATCACACCTTTTGGAACCTACCGGTGAAGAACTTCAAATAGATTGGTAGATTGCATTAATACATAATATTTTCACTATTTTCTATGTCCGATTAAGATGCAGTGTAGGAGGAACCATTTTTACAGTGTTCGCAAACATTCAGTATGGAATGTGAAAGTCAGAGTTTTTAATGTGAGAACAATAGCTGTATAAACATATTTCTCGAATAAAAGAATAAAAGGAAATGTCTCGACTGACTTGTGTTATTTCATATATGATTAATTTTGTTCGACGATATTTTGCGCTCCAGAAAATTACAATTTCAACTACACAAATTCAGTGAAAGACTTTATGGTATCAATCTTCACCTATCTCGGAAGCTTGCTTTCGACAAATATCAGTTATCTTTTTCTCTAAGCTCCGTTTAGTTATGAAGAGGGTGACCTTGCGGGCGTTAGGTATCCTGAAAATATTTTTTTTGTAGATTCTTTAATATACGTAGTCCGTTACTTTGGATGTCTTAGTATAGTAAGAGTCTTTCATTTGCCTTGACATTCATGATTCCCCTAACATTCTGATCTCAGAATCCATACATGTTTGTATCCCAATTTGCGTTTTTTTCAAGAAACGGACTACCATAAGAAAAAAAAATCCAAATGCAGACAAGTCTTCATTTTAAAGTGAACAACCTTTATTTTGGCGTGGAACACATAACACGCATGTACAGCGCTTTGCACTAATATTCATCCCGCGTCTCACCGCACTCGACAAATCTCCCCCACTGTCTACAAAAACTGCTCACGGGGAAATTCTCCGAACTCTTAATCGTCGTGAATGGAATCTCCGAGAACGTGATTAGAGCATTGGTAGCCATTACAAGTCGTCCCGCCACAACACAAGAGAAACGCGGACATTACAAGGCTTACCGCCACAACACAATAAAAACGCGACCATTACAAGGCTTCCCGTCACATCACAAGAGAAACGCGAACATTAAAAGGCTTACCGCCACAACACAAGAGAAACGCGGCCATTACAAGGCTTACCGCCACAACATAAGAGAAACGCGGTCATTACAAGGCTTCCCCCCACCACACAAGAGAAACGCGGCCATTACAAGGCTTCCCGCCCCATAACAAGGGAAACGCGGCTATTGCAAGGCTTCCCGCCACAACACAAGAGAAACGCGGCCATTACAAGGCGTCCCGCCACAACACAAGAGGAACGCGAACATTACAAGGCTTACCGCCACAGCACAAGAGAAACGCGGCTATTACAAGGCTTCCCGCCACAACACAAGAAAAACGCGGCCATTAAAAGGCTCCTCACCACAACACAAGAGAAACACGGACATAACAAGGCTTCACTCTACAACACAAGAAAAACGCAGCTATTACAAGGCTTCCCGCCACAACAAAAGAGAAACGCGGACATTACAATGCTCTCCGCCACAACACAAGAGAAACGCGGACATTACAATGTTTCCCGTCACAATACAAGATAAATGCGGACATTACAAGGCTTACCGCCACAACACAATAGAAACGCGGCTATTACAAGGCTTACCGCCACAACACAAGAAAAACACGGTCATTACAAGGCCTCCCGGTACAACACAAGAGAAACGCGGCTATTACAAGGCTTACCGCCACAGCACAAGAGAAACGCGGCCATTACAAGGCTTCCCGTCACAACACAAGAGAAACACGGACATTACAAGGCTTACCGCCACAGCACAAGAGAATCTCGGCCATTACAAGGCTTCCCACCATAACACAAGAGAAACGCTGCCATTACACGGCGTCCCGCCACAATACAAGAGAAACGCTGCCACTACAAGGCTTTCCGCCACAACACAAGAGAAACACGGACATTACAAGGCTTCTCACTACAACACGAGAAAAACGCAGCCATTACAAGGCTTCCCACCACATCACAAGAAAAACGCGGGCATTACAATGCTTTCCGTCACAGCACAAGAGAAATGCAGGACATTACAACGTTCTTTTGATAAAACAGATGAAATAATACCAGAACAAGGGTGGACATCAAATGCTTCCTGCTACTATACAGGAGGAGGGATCAGAACCACGAGGGACACAAGGTTTCTTGCTGCAACATAAGAAATGAGATCAGAATAATCATTGAAAACATTAGAAGGCTTTTTTGTTACAACACAAGAGATAAGAACTGAACAAATATGGACATTGAAAGGCTCCCTGCTACTATTCAAAAGATGCGATGAGCAAGAATTATTGAGGACATTACTGTGTATCTTGCTGCAACACAAGAGATGGGATCAGAACAATAATTATTGAAGACGTAACTGGGTATCTTGTTGCAAAACAAGAGATTGGATCAGAACAAAGATGTGCTTTATAAGGCTTATAGCTAGAAGACAATTGATAGGATCATAACCATGACGGACATGACTTCCTGTAATATCAAAGCGTACCCTCTTATTACTACACAGAAACCTTGTACAGCACGAGGGACGGGATTAAAACAACAGTGGACAATACAAGATTTCTGCCTACAAAATAAGAGATTATATCACACTAATAGAAGGGACATTACAAGACACCCTGCTGCAACAAATGGGATACACATAGAACAATGCACGCTATAACAAGTCTTCCTGCTACAACTCAAAAGATAGGATCACACCAATTTCCATCATTTAGGATCACACCAATTTCCGTCATTTAGGATCACACCAATTTCCGTCATTATAATGTGTCCTACTACAACACAATAGATGGGATCAAAAGGATTGCTCTCGATGAAAGGTTCCCTGCTTCACTTACACTGTGATCTGAAACCGAGACAAAGTTTCTTTGAAATGATTGTCTAGGGACAAATTTGTGAGAACTGTTAATATTATTGCTGTTAAAAAAAGGCCTCAGACCGAACGATTCGATCTCAACATTGTCCTTTTTTCAAATGGGTCTGTTATCCTTTAAGCAAAGAACGGCAACATTGAAAAGCTAACAACCTGCAGAAGTTCATTCAATACTACAAAATCCAAAAAAAACGAGGTAATGAGCATGCAGCGCCTGATTGATAGCTCTTGTTTATTGAGGTGACCAACTTTCTTGGATCCTTGCTTATTATTACTTGGCGTAACAATTGCCCGTCAACGAGTGTTTCTTTCATTAATATATTTATGCATAACCATTTAAACAAGTGATTGTTAGCGGTGCATGCAAAAAACTCAAATAAGTGTATCTTATCCTGCTATCTACTACATCATTTTGATAGGTGCTCATTATACTTGATATCTCGTACTATGACCAATTGAGATAGCAGAGTGTTTCCAGAAATAAATCTATAAACAGCTGCTCGCGTGTGAGAAACATGATAATAATCCGAATAAGCTGTTCTGAGTCAAGTTGGGTTGGTTAACTCCATTGTTTGATAAGTGATTACATTATCGTAAAGTGGAGCCCTGAACACGACTGGATGGAACAGGAACATGAACGGACGTGTAATCACAGTTCAAACTTAATCAGATCAACTTAGACGATTGTTTACCAGAAACGGTCTGGAATTGAACTTGAATTACCTGCTGCTGACCCTGAACACGACTGGATGGAACAGGAACATGAACGGACGTGTGATCACAGTTCAAACCTAATCAGATCAACTTAGACGATTGTTTACCAGAAACGGTCTGGAATTGAACTTGAATTACCTCCTGCTGACATGCCTCATAACTTTTATTCCATCGTCAATGAAGCTATCACTACAATATATTGTCAATGAAGTTATCAGAACCATATATATTGTCTATGAAACTATCACTAAAAAATATTGAGTATACGAATACTGAACGTGAAAAGTCGTCCGAAGTATCCATGTCAAGATATGAAATAGAATGATTTGATCTGAACAAGGCAATCGGATGTTCCATAAGAGTTCATCGACCTCTGCTAATGACATTCACAGCATTCCATCCGCTTAGGGCGTATTGACGTTAATACTTAGTTGACACCCACTCGTCTTCGTGGCCATCGTGCTATTGGCTCCGGTCGTCCTTTGATCAGATGGACAGAATTCCCGAGATGACGCAGATTTTTAGCAGGTCATGATGAAAAAAGAATTGCCCGACGGATGCTTTATCCTATTTTTTCGTACCTTTAAACATTATTTCCAGCCCCACGGGACGAGGATCGACATGAGCAGTTTAGATTCATCAGTTTAACTGAAACGAGAGAATCATTGTCTTCAGAGCAATGCATTTGATTCGGTAGCAAAGGATACAACATGAAACAAATGACATCATTGACCTGGAAGAAATGTCCATGCAGAAAATTGTTAATTAATATTTTTTTATGGTTTGTATAAGACACATACTGAGAAATCGTTTCATTTAAATAGTATTCAAATAGTATTCAAATGCGCCGAACGAAGCATTTGAATACTATTTCAGCGCAACATATTGAAACAATTTCCCCATGTATAAGTAATAGGCAAATCCAATGGTAAACAAGTTCCTTCGTGTGTGATAATCAATCGATTGATCTTTGATTTAATTATTTTTGCCCAAAAAAATATGCAGTAGTCAAGGGGAACGAAGAAGAAAAGCGATTATAATTTTTTCACCTTCTTCAGAGGAAATTAATTAATCGAACAGCGCAAAAGCAATATTACGTATGCTGAATTTAACACTTATGAATGAATTTGTAGAGGGTGGATACCCAAACTTTCGTACCCTTGCCAGTGAATGAACCCCATTTAGTTTTCTTAGTAAAGTATGATCCATTATTATTTGTGTGTTATTCAGTTTTTCGTGGTTCTACCGCAAATGATATTGCATTTGCATATTTTTCAGAAGTTATTGTGTGTAAGTTGGATTTGCACTAATGAAACCCTGGATTGGTACTTTCCTTTCGACTAAATTCATTTACGCGGATAACTCCTGGGTTTTTTGATATCTGCATCAGCATTGACATCAGCTGATGTCTGAAACAAGACTTCCTGGTGTGCCTCTAATTTTAACGAGCGCGGTCGTAAGAAAATTATTATTTGACCCATCTATACTAAATGCTATGCAATTATGCATCGTTCAATTATTTCCTGAATTGCGCTTGGAGAGGACTAACAATAATATATATTATATGTAAAATTCAATTGAAACCAAAATGAAGGCTGGATTTGAAGGGAAACCTATTTAGTCGTAGTAGACTAACATGGAAAGCTGGAGTGTGCTCTGTTTATGCATTGCTCCACAGTATTCCTTTTTTTAAAAACGTTTTTGAATGCAACGTATTGATTCAGTTTAAATTTTAGACCAGTTTTTGCATTTTCACAAATTGAAATTTCAAATTTCTGAAGTCGAAAACACATAATGTAATGTGGTGATGCAGCGAAAACTGTTTGAAAGCATTCATTATTGTTTGATGTACGTACCGTTAGATTGTCATCATGAACAATGACCGTTTCATTTGCTGGTATGAGATGGGATATGTGGGCATGGCACTACCTTGTCAAGTCAACCAGACAGTGCAAAAAATATCCCAATCATCCTCTCTACTGCAAATGTTCAGAAGTTCTATTCCTAAATTCGTTAGCTGTGACAGTGCAACTGTTGATTTGGGTCTTACGGCCAGTGTCACAGCTTGTATTGAGCTGTGACACTGGGTTTTTATTCCAATATCTTGCTGAATATCATTAGTTGTTGTAGTTGTATTTCTGGGCCTGGGATGGGCTGAAACTCCCTTCTAGCGACACTTAAAAATCAAATTCGCGGATGAGCTATCCCAGCCTATGAGTCGTGCCCATCACACCAAAGTTCATCTGCACTTCAACCATGTTATGTGTTTTAGAGGATGATAAATTGAAACATTATTTTAGTGACACGAGTTACGGATATTTTCTCCTAATTTAAACCGGGACAGGTTCATGTTCCAGTATATATCTGGGTTATTTTCTTATCCAACCAGTCGTGGATGATATTCTACCAATGTACTGTTACCTCGCCGGACACGGCGAGGTAACAGTACATCGAAAATAATGTGGTCACGACGTTCCTTGCAGAAGTGATTGAGAGGAACGATGCAAGAAAAGCGTCCAACAACTGATAGGGTTCTCGAATCAAAAAATTTCAGTCGACTCAACCGGTCAAAGGCATTAACAACAAAAAGCTTTGAGATAACAAAAGGTTTGAAGCACATTTACTTACCGGAGTACAATGCCATTTGTGGACGATATATACTTTGTTGCATCTCATAAACTACACAATTTGTTTACACTGCATTGCTTGTTCTGTCAACACTATTGTATTGTGACAAGACTCTTCGACTCAATTCTGCAGCAAATGGAAAAATTTTCAGCAAATGATATGATTGGAATAATCCGGTATTCCTATCAGAATTCAGACTGTTACAACGCCCCTCCTCGTCATCCACGTCTCGGTCGGAGTAGGGGATGGAATAAACAATATTTTTATGCTCTTCTGTGACTCCGTCTAGACAGGCGGAGAGTTCAACGGAACTGAATTTCCACTACAATTACTGATGTTTCCAAATCGTTTGTCGATGTAAATCAATCAAAATCAGTTACATTTGAAGTTAAATTTTCAGCAAACTGGTCTAATCATTTACACCTGATATTGAACGTAATCGGATTTGCCGCGCTCACAAGCACTCTGTAATATGATAAAAGCCGCGCATAAAATCAGTGTGCAGGTACAAATAATTGATGCAAAAAACGAGTTTAAACCTTGCAGGTTTCCACTTTCTTCCATCGGTGTAAGTCAGCTGCTCTCAAAACTCGTAGGCATTTTGTTGTATAACCTTATTCGTGCTCCCCAGAAAAAAAAATGGAGGCAAACAATGAAATAAAATCGACCAATTTATCAGGCTACGGATAGTGAACCTTATCAAGTTCCCAAATGGAGGCCTTACTAGCTCGACGCTCATTGTTCTATGCCCTACCTCCAGTTAAGAAAGGACGTATATTTACGCACAATTTTCCTGTATGAATCTCTGCAGCGGACTATTGCAAGCAACGTTCGGTGAATAGGATGCTCGGGTATAAAAGATGCCGAGGAGCTTCTGAAAAGCCTCATTTCGAAGCTCATCACCTTTGTGAACACCGTGTTATTCGGGGACAAAATGCACGGTGGAAGACACGTTGCCCACTATTTCATTATTCGTTGAGTGTGATCTGAGATAAAATTAAATCCATAAAATTTTGTGAAGCAGAAGGTAGAGTATGGTCTCTGCTTCACAATATATATTAAAATATTGGATCAGAATTAAAATTAAATCAGCTTTAATAATTGCAAAGTAATTCAATGTCACTCGTAAACTCTTTCTTCCGTGACAAACAATTCATCTGCTATACGAAGCAGGATTTTCTTACCCCACGAAACCAATTTTATCGTTCATAATGTATTCCTGTGGAGGAACAATATAAACTGTTCCTACTATGAGGACCAAAATTATGCCACGCAAACCTTAACACGAATGTGGTGTATGATGTACATACTGAATGTTATTGATCCATGGGATTTTCGCACGTGTATTACGAGGCAGCAATGCAATACATTTTATATCATTTTAAAATAAAATATGCAATATCATCATCGATATAAATCCTATAAACTTAAACTCAAATCCGCATGTAATGGAATTCGGATGATTTTACTGCTCATGCATTTTAATTAATTGAATCTTCAGCATCCTTTGTTCTTGGGTATACAAGTAATACAGGTGATTGTCTCTTAAGGATGTAAGGAATCAATAGATTGACATTGAAGACATCCTTTTGGTTGCAGCAAAAGTGATCAGAAGAGCGATAATTAAACACAACACCACGTAATTTGTTGATGACGCATTTGACTTCTCGTACTCGTCCTGGAGTTGATTATTTTGTTCGTTTCAATGAGTTTGATTGCTGCCGCCCAATTGCATTTACATTCATACACTCATGACGAATGAGGGAACTGGTACTTATTGAATGATGGTACTAGTACTTAATCATTAATATGAGCAATTTCACGTGCATTTGATAATTGGAGCAATTCGTTCGTTATGATCTAAACTCTATTCCAAATTTAATTGCATCCCAAGTAGAGTTCAACTTTGTATAGAACTCCGTTGCATCTCGCCGGAGGCAGTAGTTGCCGTAAGATGCTCCTGACACTCTCTGGTAGATTCCACGGTCGGTTCAGGGGAAGTCGAAAAAACTTGAGCCCTTATTGGAAATCGAACTTCATTGCTTGGTGCTGGGACATCACACCAATGACAAACAGACTATGCGAGGCAAGGAAACCCCCGATAGTTGGTTTCGTAGTATTCATTTATGGAGATTTGATGAGGATTGATCGGAAACGTTTAGAAACTCAGTCAATATTTTTGATATAATACTCAGCTTGCAATATATTATAGAAATATACATCCAGCGTGCTCTGAAAATTGTGATTTTCGTTCAAACTATAATAATATTGCCAAATATTAACGTAATTTACCCGCACATTGTCCGAGAAATACGATAAGTGAGCGACTACTACATTTGATTACAATGAATTTGCTTACGAATTAGAGTTCACCGTCAACATAACCAAAATTTCTCATGAAACACGACGACACTCTGCGGCGTGTGCTGTAAAACAATTTATCATGAAACACAACGACACAATGCGGCGTGTGCTGTAGAAAAATTTCTCATGAAACACGACGACACTCGGCGGCATTTGACGTAGAACAATTTCTCATGAAACACAATGACACTCTGCGGCGTGTGCAGTAGAACAATTTTCTCATGAAACGTTTCCGATCAATCCTGATCAAATCTCCATAAATGAATACTACGAAACCAACTATTGGGGGTTTCTTTGCCTCGCATAGTCTGTTTGTCATTGGTGTGATGTCCCAGCACCAAGCAATGAAGTTCGATTTCCAATAAGGGCTCAAGTTTTTTCGACTTCCCCTGAACCGACCGTGGAATCTACCAGAGAGTGTCAGGAGCATCTTACGGCAACTACTGCCTCCGGCGAGATGCAACGGAGTTCTATACAATGTTGAACTCTACATGGGATGCAATTAAATTTGGAATATAGTTTAGATCATAACGAACGAATTGCTCCAATTATCAAATGCACGTGAAATTGCTCATATTAATGATTAAGTACTAGTACCATCATTCAATAAGTACCAGTACCCTCATTCCTCATGAGTGTATGAATGTATACGCAATTGGGCGGCATCAATCAAACTCATTGAAACGAACAAAATAATCAACTCCAGGACGAGTACGAGTAGTCAAATGCATCATCAACAAATTACGTGGTGTTGTGTTTAATTATCGCTCTTCTGATCATTTTTGCTGCAACCAAAACGATGTCTTCAATGTCAATCTATTGATTCCTTACATCCTTAAGAGATAATCACCTGTATTACTTGTATAGCCATGAACAAAGGATGCTGAAGATACAGTAAATTAAAATGCATGAGCAGTAAAATCATCCGAATTCCATTACATGCGGATTTGAGGTTAAGTTTATAGGATTTATATCTATGATGATATTGGATATTTCATCTTAAAATGATATAAAATGTATTGCATTGCTACCTCGTAATACACGTGCGAAAATCCCCTGGATCAATAACATTCAGTATGTACATCATACACCACATGCGTGTTAAGGTTTGCGTGGCATAATTTTGGTCCTCATAGTAGGAACAGTTTATATTGTTACTCCACAGGAATACATTATGAACGATAAAATTGGTTTCGTGGGGTAATGAAATCCTGCTTGGTATCGCATATGAATTGTTTGTCACGGAAGAAAGAGTTTACGATTGACATTGAATTAATTTGCAATTATTAAAGCTGATTTAACATTAATTCTGATCCAATATTTTAATATATATTGTGAAGCAGAGACCATACTCTACCATCTGCTTCACAAAATTTTATGGTTTTATTTTTATCTCAGATCACACTCAACGAATAATGAAATAGTGGGCAACGTGTCTTCCACCGTGCATTTTGTCCCCGAATAACACGGTGTTCACTAAGGTGATGAGCTCCGAAATGAGGCTTTTCAGAAGCTCCTCGGCATCTTTTATACCCGAGCATCCTATTCACCGAACGTTGCTTGCAATAGTCCGCTGCAAAGATTCATACAGGAAAATTGTGCGTAAATATACGTCCTTTCTTAACTGGAGGTAGGGCATAGAACAATGAGCGTCGAGCTAGTAAGGCCTCCATATGGGAACTTGATAAGGTTTACTATCCGTAGCCTGATAATATGGTCGATTTTATTTCATGGTTTGCCTCCATTTTTTTCTGGGGAACACAAATAAGGTAATACAACAAAATGCCGACGAGTTTTGAGAGCAGCTGACTTACACCGATGGTAAAAGTGGAAACCTGCAAGGTTTGAACTCGTTTTCTCTATCAATTATTTGTACCTGCACACTGATTTTATGCGCGGCTTTTATCATATTACAGAGTGCTTGTGAGCGCGGCAATACTTGCATAGATGTTTCAGAAAGTATGCTGCTCGTGATTATCCAAAGAAACTCATTAACACATTAGTGCTATACTTCAAAGGTAGGACCTCTTTAAGTCAAAGTTTCATCCACGCTAAGAATTGTTGCTGTTTCTGAACTTTGCATTACGATATTGAGAGGAGGTGAAATGCCTGGCTTTCATCATTAATGATTTGGAAGGGCAAAACCACTACGAATATTCTTTGTTCACAACTGAATATTCTTAGTGGTATGGATCTTAATGCAAATTGATTCAACTGGATAACAGAGACGAATAACCAAATAAATAACTGTTTTGCATTAAAATAATAATAATAATAATAATAAAATCTTTATTGACAACCAACATGGGCATAGTATTACAATTGAAACATCTTATTTTAGGGTTACAGTGAGAACAAAGTTATAAAATTACCGCACGCAACTAAGAACAAGTTACGGCTTACAACTCTATCCTGCCTATGCGTATAGTAATTCTCTCCATCGCCTTAACAATGACGAGGCAGCGAGCGCATCACCAGAGCAGATTGCAACGAGGATTTCATTAGGGGAGTTCATAACTCGAGTCATAAGGCTGTGTGCCGCTTTACGGAACAGTACCTTGATGCGATCTGATTGGTTTTCAGCAAAAACCCTGCTCGCTGACGTCGAGCGAGGGACCTGCATCAGCCGTCT
>SDVV010011584.1:0-15788 GCA_016164225.1 Gammarus roeselii | reverse complement strand
CCTGGCCTACAGTGTCTGCGTGTTCCTAACTTCACTGCTCCCTGGCCTACAGTGTCTGCGTGTTCCTAACTTCACTGCTCCCTGGCCTACAGTGTCTGCGTGTTTCTAACTTCACTGCTCCCTAGCCTACAGTGTCTGCGTGTTCCTAACTTCACTGTTATCTGGCCTACAGTGTCCGCGTGGTCCTAACTTCACTGCTGCCGCAATAACACTGCTGTTTTTGTTTATCTTGTTGCAGGATTTTCTTCCTGAAATTAATTACCACCGACCACATTCGCTCCGCGTCACTAATTCGGAATATTTTTGTCGACGTTCAACATGTAATTAGGGGCTGAGAACAGCTGTTCCCTAAAGTTGAATGAAGAATTCTCATGCCCAATAGAGGTTGATTGGAATCGTAATCACTCCCAATATTATACGTCATCGCGAAATTTAAATTTCTTCACTATGTTCATTCATTATATTTTTCGCGATGGAGAACTAATATGTTGGTTCATTGCAAATCGTCATGTTATTTCAACACAAGAGTTGTAACTACTCACTGCAATGTTGAGTGAAGTGCGAGTAAGTTGTAAGGAGTGTCAGCGAAACATGACTCCCTTCTCTAAGCAGGGTTGGACGCATTGTAAAATAAGTTAAGGAAGCTGCAAAATAGCTTATGATGATATTCCCTGTAAAACTAAAAACTGTAAATCTTATTATTCCATCTAGCATTGCCCGATAGAAGCCTTCCGACGAAGGAGTTTGATAATGATCAGCAAACTACATTTGTTACAAGCAGTAGCAAAAATGGCCGAATGCGCTTATGGAGCCTCTAGTTGACTTAGTTAAACGTTCATAATTTGTTTATCTGCCACGGCATGTCGTGCAGGACCAAAATTGACTCGTTCTCAGTATAGCTGCGGGGGAAGGGGGAGGGGCAATTTTTTGCCAAACGACAAACTTCCAAAATGATTCCTTAACAAATTCTGTGGATAATCGTGACCTAAAATTTTGAAGAGTTTTTATGTCAATAGAAAATCGTGGCCTTCGCCGGTTAATAATCGGTAATAATAGGTTGATCAATGGTCGCCTCATCACGAAATCCAGTTTTGAATGTGTGGGTTACTAGTGATCGTCGTATGCATGCTACCGCACAAGCTACCACGGGCGGCCCATAAAAGCAAGGTTGCATTAAAGAATACTGAAATTAGCGTGAGATAAAAAACACGTCCAAATCGATTCCGTAGGCTATAGGTCACATTACGGTTGAAGACTGCTTGGGGCATCTCTGACTGAAACCATATTTCCGCGTTTTCTTTGAAACCAGAAAAAAATTTGCCTAAAGGTATAATTTCTAATTGTATTTTCAGCGTTTGCGAGCAATATATGTTTTTCTTTGCATTGTCTGGAACAAGGAATTGTCGGGAGAACAAATATTTGACAGAAAGAATAGTGCGGATTATTGTCGGGGCAATTCCATATAAAAGTTTCATTTGGCGTTGGGCGGTTAGTGCGAGTTTTATTTGGCGTTAGGCGGTTAGTATGAGTTTTATTCGGCGATGGGCGGTTAGCATAAGTTTTATTTGGCGTTGGGCGGTTAGTGCGAGTTTTATTTGGCGTCCAGTACAAGGCAGCGTAATTTAGAGAGCATCAAACAGTTCAGTTGTTAATTATTCTGATTACATTATTCCCGTGTGCCCTAACCACCTCAAAACACGTGCATATACTGTCCTTTGATTTCTTCACCACCCTCTTTCTAATTCGCATGACGTCGTTATTGATACCGTCTCTCAGCATCACTCCAGTCATGCGCCTCAAACATTTGATCTTGTAAACATTCAACTATCTTTTATCTTCTCTCTTCTGCTCTCGTCCTCCAAGTCTCAGCTCCGTAGAGCAGAGTTGGGGCAACTACACCCTCATTCAACCCTCTCTTTGCTTCTTTCCCCAAAGTCCTACAGCTCATTACACTCTTCAGTGTACCAAACACTTTACACCCTTTTTCAGGCCCGACTTCACCTTAGTTTCCACTAGTTCGGTCTTCTCCGCATGAGAGCCCTGGTACTTAAAACATTGAACTTCCTACAATAACTTTCCATTTAAGAGGACACTGATTCTGATTGCAGCGTCATTCCTCGAACATGTTAACTGGCAGCTCTCTCCTCTCGCACACTCTGCCAAACTCCGATACTATCTTACACTACTTATCAGAATCCGCCACCAGTGCCGTACAGCAGCTGACTCAACTGCCAAATCCATCCATTTGCTTCCAGCAGCTCTAAGCCACAACCCAACACAGTCGCGTTCACCTTGCACACCATTTGATTCATGAAGAGATTGAACAGCCAGAAATGAAAGTGAACAACGTTTTGTACCATTAAATACGTTCCAAGAAAGCGTTTCTCATGTAGCTACATCTATAAACATTGCTCCTGTTGTAAAGATTTGTTTCTTTGTCCGTCGCACTGTCAATAAAATGATCAGCCAAAAATTAGGGGTTGGCAAGTAGTTATCGTAATACGACGCTTGAAAATAATACAAAGATTAGGAAAACAAAGTGAAGTGTTAGTGAGCAGCCTCCCATAATACACCCACCCCAGAGTGTTACTGAACAGTCCTCTTCATATCACTCCCACTCCTTCTGAGATGTTTGTGAGCAGCCCCTCCCCTTCCACTCTTTATAACACCCTCGTTGATGTCGTCACAACACAAAACAGTATTGTACATATAGACTTCTTCAATACTCCTGAAATTGATTGGTAAACAGACGAATACAGTGACACTGGCCAACGTCTAATTGATCTGGCAAATGAAAAATTCATGAACAAAATGGTAAAGACATCTTCTATTTAGTGCAAGCGACTCTCCTGTCAAGAACATTGAAGAGGGTGAACCACTCGGAACTAGCGATCATAACTGTATCGGTTCCGCGATAGTGCTCGAGTTGAAAACGTCAATTATCTACAATCAAGTCCCTTACTTTAGATTAGCTAACTTTGATGGCTTAAGAGAGTCAGTGACGTCAGCGAATGTAACCCTCGGACGTGCCGTCAACCAATTGTTGAACTATTTTCTGACTGTACTTGAAGATACTGAACCTGAGTATATCTCTCGCAAAATCAGGCGACCAGCAGTCAAGCAGCCTAAATCCTGGAAAGAAGAACTACATCACCTTAAGTTGCAAAAAAGCAAAGTACTCGACAAAACAAAAACATCTATTTGACGACGCTGCAAAGAAACGAATTTATAACCAGCAGATGAGTTCTAAAGAAGGTCCTGAAACGTAGAAAGAAATATCATGAAAATGAAATAGTGGCGAACCCCGAAACTAATCAGAAGTAATTTTCTTGTTATATTTTGAGAAAAAAAATCGAAATCTGTAATAGGTTCTTTTGAGAACGATAGTGGTGAGCTAGAAACGTGTGACACTAACATGAGTGACCTACTAAACTTATAATTTCAGTTCTGTATCTACGTTATTGCCAATTTCTAGAATATCATAGCTGAAAGACAACGTGGAGCCATCAGCACAGTAAATTTTCCCGATGACAAAGGTATTAAAGATATAGATAAATTGAAAATGACAAAATTTCCAGATCCAGACCGAGTTCATCCCAAAATTTTGAAAGAGATTACGAATGAAATCGGCGAACAGCTATCGAACATTTTCAACTCGTCTCTCACAAATGGCACTTGCCCCTCCCAATGGAAAAATGCCAACGTTACTCAAATTTAAAAGAAAAACGGAACAAAAAGTATTCCGGAACTTACCGACCAAAAAGTCTCGCCACAGTCTTTGACAAATAGATGGAAAGTTTGATAACGGATAAAATGATTTAATTCTTAGAATTGAACAAGTTGATAGGTCACTCTCAGCTTGGCTTTAGACACAATCGTTCCCGTCCTACGAACCTGCTGATTTTCTTCAATAATATATTTGAAATGCAGGACACGAAATCTCCAATCGATATAATTTAGCTTGACTTTCAAACAACCTTCGATTACGTCCCTCACAAACTTTTAGTAAGTAAATTGCACAGTATCTGTATTCGAGGCGACCTAACTAATTGTGTTGAATGTTGGCTCACTGACAGACGGTAGCGACTTGTACTCAGCGAAGCTTCCTCCCCACGGGTACAAGCGGCGTGCCTCAAGGATCCGTGTTAGGTCCAGTTACCAAGTTTGAAGATGATACCAAGATAGGAGAAAAAGTGCAAACTAAACTTGAGGGTCATCAGATCCAATTCTAATTGAATTTAATGTGGACGAATGTAAAGTTATGCACATAGGTCCTCATTACCTCAAGCACGAATATTAAATGTCCGGAATGAAACTGATCCCTATCGCCGAAGACAGAGATTTAGGCGTCATCATTATTAACGACTTAAAAAGCAGCAAACAATGCAACGATACTGCCATAAATAGCATTACAATGTTAGGTATGACATCGCACAAGTTCGTACATGAGCAGACACTTTGTGTGACGCATCTCGAGTATTCTGTCCAATGCTGGTCTCCATATCTTAGAAAGACGTTATTAAATTAAAGAAGGTTTAACGAATGACTACCAAACGTATCCTTTGTCTGAGCAATAAATCGCACGAAGACAGACTACGCAAACTCAACCTTAATTCGCCAGAGAAGCGTCGAGTCAGAGGTGACATGATCGACGTGTGGAAGATTATGGCGGGAAATGTAAACGACGACCGAGCGAGCATATCACTCTAGATGCAAACGGAGTGACCAGTAATAATGAATTGAAATCGTTGGTAAGCGTTACTCATTCTACATCACGCCCTACTATTTCACGAATAGAGTGGTGGACGAATGGAACAAATTTCCAGCGGAGGTGTTAACAGCGATACAATCGAAATTTTTGATTCACGGCTCTACAAATTCTACATGAATCACCGTTAAAAGGCTTCCGGCTCTCGCATGCTAACCAGCATGACCGTTAAAACAAATGTCCTGCATTGATAGCCGCACGGTGAAAATAGTGCCCGGCATTGGCACTAGCACGGTAAAAAATCTGCCAGTCATTGCTACCTGCCCGTTGCAAAATGGTGCTTAGCAATGGCGCCGGTCAGCATTGGCTTAGCGAGGAATAAAACCGAGACAATCTGAAGCCAGCGTCGTGCGTCAATGGCTCTCTCCAGACGCTGATTTGAGTTGTTTCGACTGTCGTCGTTAAATGTTGTCTCCTACTACAGCCTTTCCCTTGCTTGATCCTCAATTACACCGACACATGAAGCGCCGTAGACGTTCTACTTCAGAACTAATCTTTTTATCATCAAAAGGCAACACAGTTTGAGCCAAAAGAACTATTGTTGTCTTCTCACTCTTGGAAACACTCCTACCCCCGAAATGTTACTAAGCAGCCCCTCTTCTTACACCCTCTCCTGCCACCCCACCCCTGTCATCCACATCAGTGAAGAGTTACTAGCAGCCCCCTTCATACCCCTCCCTTGCCATCTTCACCCCCGAGGTGATACAAAACAGCCCCAATCATACCCCTTCTCCTGTCACTCTCACCCTCGAGGCGTCACTAAGCAGCCCCCTCATTCCCCCTCTCCTGCCACCCCCACACCCAAAGTCTCAGGGAAGTCATAAATCAAAAAACGCAAGATTTATCACCGAATATTTAGAGACTTCGGGGCGTGACTTCTGGACCGCGGGTGGGTTGCAGATACTACGAAGGAGTATTGGAAGCAGGAAATGAGTGAGAGCTTGGCTTGGAAATACAAGTGAGGATATAATATTCGGTAACGATTGAAAATTAACAAATATTTTATAACATTTTTAGCTATACTTTGAAACTTGGTTCACATCGGTTTTCCTGTATTCGCCGAGAACAACAATAATACATTTCAATTCTTTAGAGAAGTTTAGTGCGTTTCTTCTTGTGAGTTGAAGCTCTGGTGGAAATGAGGCTCAAATCAAATTCTTCTCGTGAAGTGACCCATTAACGAATTTTCTTTCGCTATTGTTCCATCGTGAGAACAAATAAATTATTCTTGCATTTGATTCCAACATCTCTGTAATGATGGATGTGTATGTACTACACAGAAAGATATAATGCAATTCTGTTGGAATCAAAATGCTAAAATAAGGAAGTGTTTTTTTAATGTGTCGATCGGAGTTGCTGCAAGACGTAAGGCATGTGATTACATGCCATGCAAGCATAAATACCTGGTCTTCACGAGCGCTGTTCCGTAGCGACCAGAGTACTGGAAAGCTAGGAAGTCCAGGAACATTTTTCCCGGTAGTAGAAGGTAATAATACTTCCTACCGTACCCATTGCGTGTCGCAAGAGGCGACAAATATGGGCGTAATTTCCTCCCTCTAATACGGCCTGGGGGCGGGGGTTCGACGAGGCGTGGGGCTTACCAGAGGGATGTAAGGCCCACGCCTCGCCGAACCCTATTATAATAGCATCAAAGAGGAGCGAGATTAGTCAAATGATTGGGAGGAGGAGGTTTGATGTGATGACGAAGTTGAAAGGTTTGGGCGAATGGACAAAACAAGTACAAAAAAATGGGAGAGGAGAAAGGTTGGACACTAAAAGGTATACGGGGTTGTTATTGAGTGATCGGTGGGCCAGTAGCGTTACGGTGTGGAAGGAAGTGTACTGTAGATTGACGTGGGTTGAGGTTGTGTTGGTTATGCTGACACTGGTCGCGGACACCACTCATGATCCGAAGTGTGTGGTGCGAGGTCCTTCAGCGCTAAATGGCTATGTTTCGGAATGTGTGTGGGTTCATGATAAGAGTGTGAGGTGGGTTTTGCGTCGGCCACCAATTCCTCGGGGGTATTCGTCTGTGTCTTTATGCTCACGATGATACCAAGTAAATGTATAAGCTGCAAGAGACAGGATTTTGATATTGAAATGTGCGTGATAGAAGCTTAAAGGATTCACATGCATCAATGATTCACATAAATATTATAGGTCTCATACTCACAGGTGCCCTTTGGTTTGATTACTTTTTATGAGTGTGTGACCAAAATACTGAGTGTTATTATCTCTGATTACTCTTTGGGAGAGTACGACATAAATACTGGGTCATTAATTCTCATTACGCTAAGTGAGAGCGCGACATAAATACCAGTTTTATCAGTTCTGATTACGTGTTGTTAGAGTGCGACATTTATTTCGAGTGTTATAAGATTGATTACTCTTTGTGAGAGTGCGACGTAAATGCTGTATTTTATAGTTTCTGGATGGAGCGCAATAAGGTATTAGTCGGTTACCTGTATGCCGTTACAGGCATACAAGGGTAAGAAGACAACAACAGGTCTTTTGACCAAAACTAGTCCGACGATGTTGAACTAGGAACCAAACTCTGCAACACTTAAACAAATTGAAACTTGTATCTCTGATACGCATCCATATGCTCAACTTTTTATTAAGATAAATGCTTTATATATACGCACAGAGGACAAGTAGCTACCAACACTACTATATTTGAGTAACAAGAAGTACCAACAATACCGAACTTGGGTAGCGAGAAGTACCAACACTGATGAATTTGGGTCAAGACAAGTACCAACTGAAACGAATTAGGGTAACGACAAGTGTTAACTCTAACGAATTTGGATAACGACAAGTGTTAATTCTAACGAATTTGGGTAACGACAAGTGTTAACTCTAACGAATTTGGGTAACGACAAGTGTTAACTCTAACGAATTTGGGTAACGACAAGTGTTGACTCTAACGAATTTGGGTAACGACAAGTGTTAATTCGAACGAATTTGGGTAACGATAAGTGCAAACTCTAACGAATTTAAGTAACGATAAGTGCAAACTCTAACGAATTTGTCTTGCTGAACACCAGTTCATTTAAATTATTAAATGTGGATTGATGTCAGCCAGTTACGTTTATGCAGGCGCCTGTCAAATCGCAGCAATAGTCATCAAACAAGAGTTGGGGCCCTCAAGGGTAGATATTTGATGAGGAAAAGCAGCACAGCGACGAATAGCTTCTTCATTTTGTTTCCATTGCATTTTGTAGATTCTTTGCTTACACCGCGGGTTACACCGTAGCTGCCACAGGATAGCCTTCTACTTTTTTACTCATGGCGCTCTTTATGGGTTGGCCTTTGCCCAATTAAGAGACCGGCCAGAATGTCTCACTCAGTGTCACGTAGGCTCGAACCTACAACCGTCAGCTTCTAATGGAAGTCTATTGTGAGGAGAGGCCGACACTCTACCCACTCAGCCATCGAGTTGGTGCCACGGAGCAGTATTAATTTCACTGGCATAGCAAATCGTAATTATTGATAAATCAAATGTTTCAAATGGAAACGACGTGAACATATGATGTTCCTAAGTACAATATTAGAGGTTGTGTTTCTGAAGACATTAGAAGTGAACGTAAGTAGCATGGTTGTGGTGGGAGGGGACGTGAGAGAAGGCGACGCTAAAGTTGGGTCAACGAAGGAGAATAACATACGTTAATGGTACAGTCAAGAGAACAAACCATGTAACATGTCTCCGTTAGTGCACTGATGACGTCATGTGTGCATTAACGAGAAAGCAATCCTCCACTCCAAGGGGGAAAAGTTGTGTATATTTGGCTGTTTCAGTTAAAATTTTACCGTCTCGGTGTTCTCACAGTACACCACGGTATTGTCTCGGTGTTCTCCTATTATCCCACGCTGGGTGCCCGGTGTTCTATTGTCCCACGCTATTGACCCGGTGTTCTATTATCCCACGCTGCTGGCCCGTTGTTCTATTATCCCACGCTATTGGCCCGGTGTTCTATTATCCCACGCTGTTAGCCTGGTGTTCTATTATCCCACGCTATTGGCCCGGTGTTCTATTATCCCACGCTGCTGGCCCGTTGTTCTATTATCCCACGCTATTGACCCGGTGTTCTATTATCCCACGCTATTAGCCCGGTGTTCTATTATCCCACACTATTGGCCCGGTGTTCTATTATCCCACGCTATTGGCCCGGTATTCTACTATCCCTTGCTATTGGCCCGGTGTTCAACTATTCGACGCTATTGCCACTGTGTTCTATTATCCCTCGCTATTGGCCCGGTGTTCACCTATTCCACGTTATTGGCACGGTGTTCTATTATCCCACGCTATTGGCCCAGTGTTCTTATGCTATTGGCCCGGTGTTCTACTATCACTCGCTATTGGCCCGGTGTTCACCTATTCCACGCATTTGGCCCGGTGTTCTATTATCCCACGCTATTGGCCATGTGTTCTGTTGTCCCACGCTATTAGCCCGGTGTTCTATTATACCACGCTATTAGCCCGGTGATCTATTATACCACGCTATTGGCCCGGTGTTCACCTATTATCCCACGCTATTGGCCCGGTGTTCAATTATACCACGCTATTGGCCCGGTGTTCACCTATTATTCCACGCTATTAGCCCGGTGTTCTATCATACCACGCTATTAGCCCTGTGTTCTATAATACCACGCTATTGGCCCGGTGTTCACCTATTATCCCACGCTATTAGCCCGGTATTCTATTATCCCACGCTATTAGCCCGGTGTTCTATTATACCACGCTATTGGCCCGGTGTTCACCTATTATTCCACGCTATTGGTCCGGTGTTCAGCTGTTATCCCACGCTTTTGGCCCGGTGTTCTATTATCCCACGCTACTGGCCCGGTGTTCACCTATTATCCCACGCTATTGGCCCGGCGTTCACCTATTATTTCACACTATTGGCCCGGTGTTCACATATTATCCCACACTATTGGTCCGGTCTTCTATTATACCACGCTATTGGTCCGGTGTTCACCTATTATCCCACGCTATTGGCCCGGTGTTCACCTATTATCCCACGTTATTGGTCCGGTGTTCTATTATCCCACGCTATTGGCCCGGTGTTCACCTACTAGCCCACGCTATTAGCCCGGTGTTCAACTACTATCCCACGCTATTAGCCCCGTGTTCACCTATTATCCCAAGCTATTGGCCCGGTGTTCTCCTATTATCACACGCTATTGGCCTGGTGTTCATCTATTCTTCCACGCTATTGGCCCGGTGTTCTATTATACCACGCTATTGGCCCGGTGTTCACCTATTATCCCACGCTATTGGCCCGGTGTTCTATTATCCCACGCTATTCGCCCGGTGTTCACCAATTATCCCAAGCTATTGGCCTGGTGTTCACCTATTATCCCACGCTTTTGGTCCGGCGTTCTATTATCCAACGCTATTGACCCGGTGTTCTATTATACCACGCTATTGGCCCGGTGTTCACCTATTATCCCACGCTATTGGCCCGGCGTTCACCTATTATCCCACGCTATTGGCCCGGTGTTCACCTATTATACCCCCACTATTGGCCCGGTGTTCTACTATCCCACGCTTTTAACCCGATGTTCACCTATTATCCCACGCTATTGGTCCGGTGTTCTATTATCCCACGGTATTGGTCCGGTGTTCACCTATTATACCACACTATTGTCCCGGTGTTCTACGATCCCACGCTTTTACCCCGGTGTTCACCTATTATCCCACACTATTGGTCCGGTGTTCTATTATCCCACGGTATTGGTCCGGTGTTCACCTATTATCCCACGCTATTGGCCCGGTCTTCACCTATTATCCCACGGTATTTGCCCGGTGTCCGCCTATTATCCCACGTTATTGGCCCGGTGTTCTCAAATTACGTCACGCCATTGGCGCGGTGTTCTCACATTACGTCAAGCCATTGGCCTGGTGTTCTAACACCGTTATTTGAGGGCACATTCTTTCGTAGGAGCTCGTCGGCCGCTGGAAGAATTTTATGACGGGCGGTCCCCCCAAGAACAAATGTTTGCAGAACATATCATTAGACTCGTAAAAAAATAGGAGGAACACTGCCATTTGCATCCCCTAGGTTTTGTGGCAATGAATTAGGCAACGAGACAACAAGCGAGGCAAACGCCATTGGGCAACTGCGTCACTCTTATGAAGGGAGGTAAAGGAGGGCAGAAGAGAACGGCTAACGACGGGAGGGGCTTCCTCTCAAGGTGGTCCACCCTTTGTTCTGTCATAGGAAGGGAAGCAAACCAAGGCAGAAGGAATGGTTAACGGCAGATGGCACTCCCTCTCCAAGTTGCCCTCGTTCAAACCTGTTACTGACCGCACACTTGCTGTTCCATGTGCACATTCGAGAAGACGTCACACAGTGAGACCAGAAAAAATTAACGTGAGACAGCGTGCACCACAATAGGCAGTGGGGTATGGAAGCTGCCGCCATCTAAGAGAATGCCTTATCTAGGACGCACCCGCTACTTGCATTCCCAGCTCTCACACTCGTGTACCTTTCCCAGCTCTCACTCGTGTACCATTCCCAGCTCTCACACTCGTGTACCATTACCAGCGTTCACACTCGTGTACCATTCGCAGCTCACACTCGTGTACCATTTTCAGCTCTCACACTCGTGTACCATTCCTAGCTCTCATACTCGTGTACCATTCCCAGCTCTCACACTCGTGTACCATTCCCAGCTCTCACACTCGTGTACCATTCCCAGCTCTCACTCGTGTACCATCCCAAGCTCTCACACTCGTGTACCATTCCCAGCTCACACTCGTGTGCCATTCCCAGCTCTCACACTCGTGTACCATTCCCAGCTCTTACACTCGTGTACCATTCCCAGCTCTCACACTTGTACCATTCCCAGCTCTCACACTCGTGTACCATCCCCAGCTTTCACACTCGTGTACCATCCCCAGCTTTCACACTCGTGTACCATTCCCAGCTCTCACGCTCGTGTACCATCCCCAGCTCTCACACTCATATTCTGCGTCACAAGCATGCAGCGCCACACGAGCAGCAGCACGAGTGTAACAGCTGAAACTTGGTTCATATCGGATTTCCTGTATTCGCCAGCTGTGAACCCAACTCCCTTAGTAAGTGGATTGTGGACCCAACTCCCTTTGTTAGTGGACTGTGGACCCAACTCCCTTTGTTAGTGGACTGTGGACCCAAATCCCTTTGTTAGTGGACTGTGGACCCAAATCCCTTAGTAAGTGGGCTGTAGACCTAACTCATGCTGTGAACCCAACTCCCTTTGTTAATGGTCTGTGGACCCGACTCTGTTTGTTGGTGGGCTGTGGACCGAACTCCCTTTGTTAGTGGGCTGTGGACCCAATCCCTTAATTAGTGGACTGTGGACCCAACTCCCTCAGTTAGTGGGTTATGGCCCCAACTCAAGTTGTGGACCCAACTCCCTTAGTTAGTATGTTGTGGACCTAACTCCCTTAGTTACTGGGCTGTGGACCCAACTCAGGCTGTCGATTCAACTCCTTTAGTTAGTATGTTGTGGACCCAACTCCCTTAGTTGGTGGGCTGTGGACCCAACTTAGGCTGTGGATTCAACTCCTTTAGTTAGTATGTTGTGGACCTAACTCCTTTAGTTGGTGGGCTGTGGACCCGACTTAGGCTGAATGTCGTGCAAGGATGCCGTTCCAAGTTTCACAAGCAGCACTGAGGTCAGGAGTTGCCTTCACACCTGGTCAGGCTCTTCAGTTAGGAAGCTCTACAATTGAAGACTCATGTCCTTGATTATGATTGTATGCATAGAAGCTTTAGAAACAACGAATAAAAATGTATACTGGTATACATATGTGACATGACGGTACGGAATTGACACCTACATGGCATACCCAGTCTATTTTGTGGTTGTTTCTGCGAATAATCTGCGGTGTTATCGAGTATAGGCTTACAACATACCTTTTCGAGAAGAATGCTAGTGAATTGCCGACGTAGCTAATACATTCTTGCACAGCCAAAGATTTAGAGAAAGGATGTCGAAAAGTTAGGGAGGGGTGGGGGGGATGTAGGGTGTGTATGAAGCCATGAAGAAAGTACCATCCTACGCGAGAGTGTTCAGGAACCGAGAATAAAGTACTATCCTACGCGAGAGTGTTCAGGAACAGCGAAGAAAGTACTATCCTACGCGATAGTGTTCAGGAACCGTGAATAAAGTACCATCCTACGCGAGAGTGTTCAGGAACCGTGAATAAAGTACCATCCTACGCGAGAGTGTTCAGGAACAGCGAAGAAAGTACCATCCTACGCGAGTATTCATGAGCCGTGAAGAAAGTACCATCCTACGTGAGAGTGTTCGAGAACCGTGAAGAAAGTACCAACCTACGCGAGAGTGTTCAGAAACCGTGAAGAAAGTACCATCCTACGCGAGTGTTCAGGAACCGTGAAGAAAGTACCAACCTACGCGAGAGTGTTCAGGAACTGTGAAGAAAGTACCAACCTACGCGAGAGTGTTCAGGAACAGCGATGAAAGTACCATCCTACGCGAGAGTGTTCAGGAACCGTGAAAAAAGTACCATCCTACGCGAGAGTGTTCAGGAACCGTCAAAAAGTACAACCTTCCTGCGCGAAGGAGTGTTCAGGAACAGTAATGAAAGTTACATACTACGCGAAAAAGTATTCAAAATTCCAAAAAGAGAGTAACATCATGCACTAAGAAGGTCAAAAACCATAACGTAGGCATCATCCTACGTGAGGGCTACGCAGCACCAAGCCAGCCAATGAGCAGGAGAAGAGGTCAAGTAAAGCAGTTAAAGTATCATCCTACGAGAGGGCTACGCAACACCAAGTCAGCCAATGAGCAAGAGAAGAGGTCAAGTAAAGCAGTTAAAGTATCATCCTACGTGAGGGTTACGTAGCACCAAGCCAGCCAATGAGCAAGAGAAAAGGTCAAGTAAAGCAGTTAAAGTATCATCCTACGTGAGGGTTACGCAGAACCAAGCCAGCCAATGAGCAAGAGAAGGACTCAAGTAAAGCAGTTAGAGTATCATCCTACGTGAGGGCTACGCAGCACCAAGCCAGCCAATGAGCAAGAGAAGAGGTCAAGTAAAGCAGTTAAAGTATCATCCTACGTGAGGGCTACGCAGTACCAAGCCAGCCAATGAGCAAGAGAAGGACTCAAGTAAAGCAGTTAAAGTATCATCCTACGTGAGGGCAACGCAGCACCAAGCCAGCCAATGAGCAAGAGAAAAAATTAGGTAAAGCAATTAAAGTATCATCCTACGTGAGGGCTACGCAGCACCAAGCCAGCCAATGAGCAAGAGAAAAAATTAAGTAAAGCAGTTAAAGTATCATCCTACGTGAGGGCTACGCAGCACCACCTCAGCCAAAGAGCACGAGAAGGACTCGAGTAAAGCTCAAATCAAGCCGGGCAAGTCCTTGAAAGTTAGCGGCCAGAGTTGAGTACTCGTTAATTTCTCGGAGGAAAAGTGAAGTCAACCGGAATCGGTTTCCTGTCGAAACGCTTGAAATTTGAGAGCAACGCCAAGTTACGAGGGCAAAGATCAACTCCAAAAATGCCTAAGTTCCGGCCATGCATAGCAGTTAGGCACAACTTACCTTGCAATTTGATCGGAGGGTTTCTTCGTCTTTGAATAACTTCCAGCACTAATTTAGAGCGCAATTATGAGAGTTAGCCAACAAAGGGAGGTTAATGGACCCGCGGAGCAAGTAATGCTTACAGTGAGGGCGGGTGTTGTTAGCTAAGAAGAGGCGGATTCGTAACGGAAGTGTTTGGTCGTGCGATATGATGCAGTCTACAAACCATTCCCGTTTCTTTTATAATCATTTTCCATTTTGTGATCTAAGCAAACAGAAATTCATAACGAAAGTGTTTGATAGCGGGGAATCACTCTACACAGCCACTACCAGAAGTGGTTGATAGCGGGGAATCACTCTACACAGCCACTACCGGAAGTGGTTGATAGCGGGGAATCACTCTACACAGCCACTACCGGAAGTGGTTGATAGCGGGGAATCACTCTACACAGCCACTACCGGAAGTGGTTGATAGCGGGGAATCACTCTACACAGCCACTACCGGAAGTGGTTGATAGCGGGGAATCACTCTACACAGCCACTACCGGAAGTGGTTGATAGCGGGGTATCACTCTACACAGCCACAACCGTTTCTTTCCCCATCACAATTCTCCTCTTTGATAACTAAGCTTGTTTGGTTGTGCGGTATCAGTCTACAAAGCGGCTCCAGTTTCTTTCTCCTATCCAATTTTCGCGTCTATTATTTTGTGGTAGAGCCATTTTGGCTCCGAATTTGCATATCACAGCGGCGGTTTGCTGCACCCGCCCTGCAGACGATCGATCTATCTGCCCATACAGGGTGTCCCCTGGCGAGGGAGTTTAGTGTTATTGTTGCCCATACAGGGTGTCCCCTGGCGAGGGTGTTTAGTGTTATTGTTGCCCATACAGGGTGTCCCCTGGCGAGGGAGCTTAGTGTTATTGTTGCCCATACAGGGTGTCCCCTGGCGAGGGAGTTAAGTGTTATTGTTGCCCATACAGGATGTCCCCTGCCGAGGGAGTTTAGTGTTATTGTTGCCCATACAAGGTGTCCCCTGGCGAGGGAGTTGTGTTATTGTTGCCCATACAGGGTGTCCCCTGGCGAGGGAGTTTAGTGTTATTGTTGCCCATACTGAGTGTCCCCTGGCGAGGATGTTTAGTGTTATTGTTGCCCATACAGGGTGTCCCCTGGCGAGGGAATTTAGTGTTATTGTTGCCCATATAGGGTGCCCCCTGGCGAGGGTGTTTGGTGTTATTGTTGCCCATACAGGGTGTCCCCTGGCGAGGGTGTTTAGTGTTATTGTTATTATTATTATTATTATTAAATCATTAAATTCCATCGTCTGGCAATGGGGTTTCAATACTTAGGTATAATACATCAAACTCAGTTTTTATATGCGAAATGAGAGATAAAGTAAATTCGTGACAGCGCATCTGTCGGCGGCCGGTTTGTGGCTACATCATGTTTCAAAACATGATTCACAATATATGTTATTGAAAAT
>SDVV010011583.1:0-15788 GCA_016164225.1 Gammarus roeselii | reverse complement strand
GGACCGCATACCATCCAGTGAGATGTTACTAAGCTGCTGGACTGATGTGAGGCGTGGAAAATGAACACCACTAAGCGGACTATGAGCGGACCGCATACCATCCAGTGAGATGTTACTAAGCTGCTGGACTGATGTGAGGCGGGGCAAATGAACACCACAAAGCGGACTATGAGCGGACCGCCTACCATCCAGTGAGATGTTACTAAGCTGCTGGACTGATGTGAGGCGGGGCAAATGAACACCACAAAGCGGACTATGAGCGGACCGCATACCATCCAGTGAGATGTTACTAAGCTGCTGGACTGATGTGAGGCGTGGAAAATGAACACCACTAAGCGGACTATGAGCGGACCGCATACCATCCAGTGAGATGTTACAAAGCTGCTGGACTGATGTGAGGCGGGGCAAATGAACACCACAAAGCGGACTATGAGCGGACCGCCTACCATCCAGTGAGATGTTACTAAGCTGCTGGACTGATGTGAGGCGGGGCAAATGAACACCACAAAGCGGACTATGAGCGGACCGCATACCATCCAGTGAGATGTTACTGAGCTGCTGGACTGATGTGAGGCGGGGCAAATGAACACCACAAAGCGGACTATGAGCGGACCGCATACCATCCAGTGAGATATTACTGAGCTCCTGGACTGATGTGAGGCGTGGCATGAGCGGACCGCATACCATCCAGTGAGATGTTACTGCGCTCCTGGACTGATGTGAGGCGTGGCATGAGCGGACCGCATACCATCCACTGAGATGTTACTGAGCTCCTGGACTGATGTGAGGCGTGGCATGAGCGGACCGCATACCATCCAGTGAGATGTTAATGCGCTCCTGGACTGATGTGAGGCGTGGCATGAGCGGACCGCATACCATCCAGTGAGATGTTAATAAGCTGCTGGACTGATGTGAAGCGTGGCATGAGCGGACCGCATACCATCCAGTGAGATGTTGATAAGCTGCTGGACTGATGTGAGGCGTGGCATGAGCGGACCGCATACCGTCCAGTGAGATGTTAGTAAGCTGCTGGACTGATGTGAAGCGTGGCATGAGCGGACCGCATACCGTCCAGTGAGATGTTAGTAAGCTGCTGGACTGATGTGAGGCGTGGCATGAGCGGACCGCATACCGTCCAGTGAGATGTTAGTAAGCTGCTGGACTGATGTGAGGCGTGGCAAATGAACATTGGGATTGAGCAATGCACGTAATCGCAGACCAGCAAATAACCAAAGTTTACCAACAACGACACTTTGGAATATTATTCACCAATGATCTAAAGTGGAAAGGCAGAGTGGAAACTGGCTATATGAATGCCAATAGAGTCTTTAGCTTTATGTCCAGAAACTTCCACTACAAGTCCAGGGACATGGCGCTTCAAACTATTCTTCACTCGTCACTACAAGTCCAGGGACATGGCACTTCATACTATTCTTCACTCGTCACTACAAGTCCAGGGACATGGCGCTTCAAACTATTCTTCACTCGTCACTACAAGTCCAGGGACATGGCACTTCAAACTATTCTTCACTCGTCACTACAAGTCCAGGGACATGGCACTTCAAACTATTCTTCACTCGTCACTACAAGTCCAGGGACATGGCACTTCAAACTATTCTTCACTCGTCACTACAAGTCCAGGGACATGGCACTTCAAACTATTCTTCACTCGTCACTACAAGTCCAGGGACATGGCACTTCAAACTATTCTTCACTCGTCACTACAAGTCCAGGGACATGGCACTTCAAACTATTCTTCACTCGTCACTACAAGTCCAGGGACATGGCACTTCAAACTATTCTTCACTCGTCACTACAAGTCCAGGGACATGGCACTTCAAACTATTCTTCACTCGTCACTACAAGTCCAGGGACATGGCACTTCAAACTATTCTTCACTCGTCACTACAAGTCCAGGGACATGGCACTTCAAACTATTCTTCACTCGTCACTACAAGTCCAGGGACATGGCACTTCAAACTATTCTTCACTCGTCAGGCCTCAAATTGAATTTGCAGTGCAATTTTGATCCCCGCACCGAAGAGGTGATATTAACAAAGTGGAACGTGTTCAGCACTGAGCAACAAAAAGGATTCCGGAAATAAGAAATTAGACATTCCGCAGAGACTCGGCGAACTTAAACTGGAATCAATGGAAAGAAGACGACTTAGAGGTCACTTAATAGAAGCCTTCAAATACCTGAACGGGGTTACCAGAGCTCGCCCTGAGGGTCTCTTCGCTCGAAATTATAACCCAAAGAACCGAAATATTGGACAAAAAATGCAGTTGAGCCCATTCAGAACATCCGTGGCCGGAAACTCCTTGCCAATCAACAAACCAACAATTTGGAACCATTTACCACATGATGTGGTTGATAGTTAACGTTAACGCTTTCAAAACCCGTTTCGACTAACACTAGGAGACCAATCCACCCCCTTGCTAAGAAAATGTGACGTTAGGACTATGCGGACGAGGTGGCGACAACCTCACACATCAGTTCTTTGCGTTCCCCGCACATCACTCCATCGTCCTCTCTGCACATCAGTTCATTGCGTTCCCAACACATCACTCCATCGCCCTCTCTGCACATCAGTTCATTGCGTTCCCCGCACATCACTCCATCGCCCTCTCTGCACATCAGTTCATTGCGTTCCCCGCACATCACTCCATCGCCCTCTCTGCACATCAGTTCATTACGTTCCTCGCACATCACTCCATCGCCCTCTCTGCACATCAGTTCATTGCCTTCCCTGCACATCACTGTATCGCCCTCTCTGCACATCAGTTCATCGCACTTGCAAGGCTCAACACAGAGCGGATCATCACACCCATCGGTTCCTGCTACAGCTGCGCTCGTCCGACGAGCCCCTGCGCCATAAGAGCTGTGACCGCAGCCTTCCTGCCTCGCTAACGAAGCTCGTCTGCCCCTCGCCCCTCGCCCTCACCTCACAGCTGACCTGGACCAAGGTCTTCTAGAGTCGGCCTTGCCTGGACACACCCAATCACAGCGTCACTCCTGGACTTGACTGGGCATCGTACACGCAAAAAACGTCTCTTTAGATGACTCGTTGAAGTAGCAGGTAGTCTGGTTATCCCTGTGTCTGGTTATCAAAGTTTGTGTTTCAATGCGTTTCTACTTTAGTGTTTCAATGCGTGTCTACTTTAGTGTTTCAATGCGTGTCTACTTCAATGTACTCGATGGTGCGCACTCGAAAGATTCTATCCTGCATTTAAACAGCGAGTGTAACAATATTGCTTTAGTGCCGAAATATTTCTTATAGAGCCGATAAAGAGTGTGTATTATGTGTTTTGAGCGAAACCTACAAAAAAAATTATCTTGTGATGTGATGACCAGGATCTAATCCCACAAGTGACTTACCTTGTCTGCATCATCAGATTGACGCCGACTAACACCAGGAAACAAAAATGATTTCCACACTGTTAAAAAAACAGTGTTATTAGTTCCATTGTGTTCTATTTTGTGTTCTATTAGTTCGATCTATATCTTTACTTAATTTATTTTTATTTCAACTGTGCTCATAATTCTTGTTTGAAACTGGTATTGTCATAATTATCATTTGATAACGTATTTCTGCAGTGCTGGGCCGCTCTAGGTTGTTTATACTATATCTTAATTGTGCACGTGTTATCTGTGTGTCTATAACCGTATTCTATGATGTTACTGGTATTAAAATTTTCAACGTTGTCAAATGTGGCCGGTTCTCTGTAGCAAACCCCTAAGTATCTTGTATCAGGTAGTATCATTGTATTGTACCACTTTACATCTTGCAGCATAAAGTAACTTTGCGCTATCGCGCATCCGACGATACGCGCATCCGACTCGCATTTGAATTAATTCTGTTTTCGTATCATCGACATAATCGTCACATCCCGCATCTAATTATAGTATTGCATTCATATCTGATGTCTACAAGAAATCACAAAAAACAGAACTCAAGCTAACAGCTCATTTTCCTACCGGTAAATTATATACCAGTCCAAGATGGTTCATGCTAAGCTAGAATGTGGCATCTGCCTCACCTCGTACGCCCCCGCACTAATGGATTGCAAAAATTATTCTTGCTCTGCCAGGACTTTGCGTAGCAGTCCCTCAAATGGGGAATGCAAGACATTGCGCTGTAAATTTTGTCAAGCGGCAGAGGAAACCAAACAACTGAAAGCACAAATCGGTCACGCCTCCGATGGCTCATCCAAAACAAGGCAGTCTCATCCAATGGCTCATCCATAACAGAAACAGTCAACACGGATACCAGATTGCTAGCTGTTGAATTAAAATTGGAAAACGTGCTGAAACAATTCCACGAATTAAAAGATCTGATAAGCAGCAAATTAGCAGCAGTGAAAGAAATTGTCGAGTCTCAAAATCAAGTGAAAAAACTCCAAGTGCATCTAGACTCCGAATTCACCAAGAAGCTTACAGCTCTAGACGCTGAGACAAACGACCGTATCAAATCGATAGAGAACTCAGTCAAAGATAGCGAGGCACTGTACACAACTGTAGTTAGTAGGAGGCAACCACGCTGTGACAATGCGACACACGCTGGGCCACAATCTCACCCCTTTCGACCACAACCGATTCGATGTATTGCCCGATAAAATGTACTGTCAGAATACAGAGGAAATTATTGTGATTGGTGATTACAACGTAACCTCCCTCAAATCAAATCAGCGAAAAGGGAGAATTCAACTGAAATTACTTGGCAAAGCAGAAATATAATACAAGTCGGAGCTAAAGACGCGACGCAGACGTAATCAACATGGAAAAGGTATGAAGCCATACTAAACAACATCAAACCCTCACACGCGAACCTCCATGTCACTGGCATCCAGCCCCATCCGGACCAAAGTAGATACAAGTTAAGCAAGATGATTTTACTTAACAATCGCCTAGCAACTTTCTGCAGAGTCCAGAAAATCTCTTTTTCTGTACCATTGGGGTACGATGATCGACCCAAAGTACTATAACTGTAATAGAATCACCAACAAGGCTCGCATTAACATGTATGGACTTGATACCATTGAAAACCCAACAGCTTCCGCCCATTTCAACACTAGGTACCCAAAAAATACAAGTGTCCATCAAAACACCACCGCAGGTCCTAGCAAAAAAGTTCCTGTCATTACAGGCAGAAGTCGCAGCTCCGCTAGTACAATGAAAGTCTTGGCTCTGGTACGAGGCCTCAGAGTAGAAGCAAAATATGTCAAACAAATCAAGTCAATGTGACTAACGGTGCTCTCAAAAGTTACTACGTGAACGCTAGAAATCTCCGAGACAAAATCGAAGAATTAGGTACCCTTGCAATGAATGACAACATGGACATGATAGCAATCACGGAATCGTGGATAAAATTGAGCTCCAGGCATTATTTAGGCCAATTTACTCTTCTCGGCTACTCACTATTTTACAAAGATAGACTAGGCCAAGAGGGTGGAGAAGTGCTGTTTCTCGTGGAAAACACTGTGTCAATATTAGAAGTCATTATTCCAATCAACAGGCACGACATAGGATCATCCCAAGTAGTCGGTAAACATATAAAATATCATATCATACTCGTCTATCGTCCCACTAAAAGCAAGGCTGCCGATGATATCGGTCTCAACAACACCCTCATCGATGTCGTCACAACAAACACATTATTGTGCTTGGTGACATCAATATCCCCGACATTGATTGGGAAACAGGTGAATGGACTGCCACCGGACAAGGTCTGATTGATTTTGCAGACGATAAGTTCATGACCCAAATGGGGAAGACACCAACAAAAGGTAGCAACATTCTTGATCTCATATTTAGTGCAAGCGACTCTCATGTCACGAACATCGAAGTAGGCGAACCACTCGGAACTAGCGACCACAACTGTATCCGTTTTTTGATAGTGATAGAGTTGGAAACGTCAACAAACAGCGAAAAAGTCATTAACTTAAGATTAGCTATTTTTGATGGCTTAAGAGAGTCAATGGCGTCAGCAAATATGACCCACGGACAAGATGTCAATCAATCGCTTAACAATGTCTTAACTGCAATTAAAAATATTGAATGTGAGCATATCCCGGGTAAAAACAGGCGAACAGCAGTCAATCAATCCAAGTACTGGAAAGGAGAACTGCAGCGCCTTCAGTCACGTAAGAAAGCGAAGCACTCGATAAAACCAAGACATCCACATGACGACGTAGCCAAAAATGCAAACAACATCAGACAAAGAGATCTAAAGAGGGTTTTGAAACGTAAGAAGAAAGATTATGAAAATGAAATTGCCGACAATGCCGAAACTATTCCGAAACAATTTTTTTAGTTATATTTCGAGCAAAAAAAATCAAGATCTGTAATAGGTCCTCTCGAGAACGATGTTGGTGAGCTAGAAACGGACGACACCAAAATGAGTGTTCTACTTAATGAATACTTTTGTTCTGTATTTACTTAAGAGAATCAGGATATTCCTAACCCTGAGGATATCATAGCAGCAAAACGAATTGAAGCCGTCAGCAAAGTGAACTTTTCCCCCGCCGAAGTTATTAAATTTATAGATAAATTGAAAGTCACAAAATCTACAGGCCCAGACCAAATTCATCCCGGAATTCTAAAATAGACTAGAAACGAAATCGCCGAACATTTATCAAATAATTTCACCCAATCTCTCACAAATGGCACCTGCCCCTCTAAATGGAAGGAGGCCAATGTTACCCCAATTTTTAAAAACGGGGACAAAAAGTGTTCCGGCAACTACCGTCCAATTAGTCTCACCTCAGTCATTGGCAAGTTGATAGAAAGTTTGATAACGAATAAAATTACAGAATTCTTATGATCAAACAAATTTATTGGGGACTCTCAGCATGACTTAAGGCATAACCGTTTCTGTCATAGGAAATTTCTATTCTTTTCCTGAAAAGAATTTGAAATTCAAGACACAAAATCCCAAATCGATATCATTTACCTTGACTTTCAAAAGACCTTTGATAAAGTCCCCACAAGCACCTAATTAGTAAATGGCACATCATCGGTATCCGAGGCGAGCTTAACAACTGGATAAAATGCTGGCTTACGGACAGACGGCAGCGAGTTGTACTTAACGGAGCTTCCTCCCACTGGGGTGATTTTACAAGCGGTGTGCCTCAGGGATCCGTGTTAGGGCCAGTTCTCTTTATAACATTCATTAACGATCTCGATGGCAACGTACTTTCAAACTTTAGCAAGTTCGCAGACGATACTAAGATAGGAGGAAAGTGCAAATTGAACTAGAGTGTCAGCAGATCCAACTAGACTTGAACAAAATTGTGGATTGGTCAGAAAAGGGGGAAGTGAAATT
Source organism: Gammarus roeselii (assembly GCA_016164225.1). Classification (NCBI taxonomy): domain Eukaryota; kingdom Metazoa; phylum Arthropoda; class Malacostraca; order Amphipoda; family Gammaridae; genus Gammarus; species Gammarus roeselii. The sequence goes on along the minus strand of SDVV010011583.1, from coordinate 8,463 downwards.
TAATGTAGACAAATGTAAAGTTATGCAAATAGGTCCTCATAACCTCAAACACGAATATCCAATGTCTGGAAAAAAACTCATTCCCGTCACCGAAGAGAGAGATTTAGGTGTCATCATTAATAACGACTTAGAAAACAGCAAGCAATGTAACGATGCTGCCAAAAAGGCAACAAAATGCTAAGTATGATATCCTGCACTACCTCGTACAAAAACCAACACAATCAAGTTATGTTACGCAGTTGCATGTAATGCAGTTGCAAGCTTCATGCCATTCAATTCTGGTCGCCATTTCTTAGAAAATACGTTATTAAGTTAGAGAAGGTTAAACGTAGAGATACCAACCTCATCCCCTCGCTGCAGAATAAATCGTACGATAACAGGCTACTTGAACTCAATCTTTATTCGCTAGAGAAACGTCGAGTCAGAGGCGACATGATCGAAGTGTGGAAAATTATGAAGGGTAAGGAAAACGTCGACCAAGCGAGCCTTTTCACTCTAGATTCGAACGGAGTGACTAGGAGCAATGGATACAAAATCGTTGGGAGACTTTTCTCACTCGATATCACGCGCAATTTCTTCACGCATAATGTTGTCGAAGAATGGAACAAACTTCCAGCGGAGGTTGTAAACAGCAATACAATAGAAACATATAAGTCGCGGCTAGATAAGTTCTACATAAATCGCTGATAAATAGCTAAGCTGTTCCCTTTCCTTTTGTTATAAAAAACATAAATGACACATGAGGCTCTCTTAGACGTTCTACTTCAGAACTAACCCTCTTGCTATCAAAAGGTAGCCTAGTTTGGCCAATAGGCCTGTTGTTGTCCTCTTACACTTGTAAACACTTGTAACCCTCTGTTTGAGCCTTCAGCATCTGGCAGCCAATGAACAATGGGCACCTTATCCAGGCTGGGCTAGTTGTTCTCCAAATTCAATTTTGGAATACTGCTAAAATGGACTCTTCAGCGTCCCAGGCCTCCTCCTCCTACTACTGAGCAAATCCCCTCGTCAATTATTTTCTGGTGTGAGACATAATTTCCAGGTAACCAAGGTTAGACTTTCAAATTACAATCAATCATTGTGTAAATATCGTGTAGGTGCTTGTTTTAAGTTTGTGACCGTGATTATTTAATTTTCATGTTTGTAAGTCTGACCTTGAGCAAATGTGGGCAGGAATAGTCAGTAAGCATCATTACTATAGGGCGCGCGCGCAATCTAGGTGTACGAGAAAATGAAGACACAGAGGATTCGATTCATCCGCTTCTCATGGGTCGCTATACCTGGCGCTAAATTCTTTTATAGCTAACGTCAGATCAGCCCTTTTCATCTCCGTCAACTGTCATATCAGCCACAAGTTGTTCCGACTAACTACCTGCGGTACCATTTTTTATCAGCGAACATTTATAGCATTACTCAGGCAGACCAGCCACTGTCATATCCGCCCCTGGCATATCAGCCACGAGTTGTTCCGCCAACCAATCTAAGGTCCCATTTCACTGGTTATCCCTTTTATGAAATTTTTCCTACCCAACCTAACCTAACCTAGGGTACGTGTTGCTAACCTGCGGGGCAAACGTACGTGTTTCTGATCCGCGGGGCAAACTTACGTACTTTTCTAAGGTACGTAATGCCGTTTTTTTAGCAGTTATAACAGTTTATTGAAGTTTCATTTAAGTGATAACTAGTAAAATGATATGGCTCGGGGCTGCTATGACTGACAGTGGCGGATACGACAGTGGCTGCTCTGAGCAAAGGATGCTATGATTGTGGCGCAAATGCGCTTGAGCTGAAACATTGTTTAGCGCAAAAGCACGTGTGCTGAAAGATTTTTAGCGCTTATGACAGTGTCCGGCCATGACAATAAGCTGAAGTGAAGTGGTGATAGTGCGCGTGTGCGGAAATAATTTTAGCGCGAACGATGGGCTCCCCTTCACATGCCCTGCACAGCCTGCCCATCCAGGCCTCTCGAACACATGTTCGCGGAGTTCGACGAGCAGGAGCACGAACGACGGACGTGTCAACCCTGTTAATGGGAGGACCAGATGAACAAGGTCCTGAGGGCCTTCGAGGTAATGCATAGGAGAGGAGATGACCTAGAGAACGGAGACTTCGCTGTAAAAGTCTTCTGGAGCACCAACTGCGGCCCGTCGTACGCGAGTTTAATAATCGAACATAACGCATTATAGAGGAGGAGCGCGAAGATCTCGGTAGGCTTAGTAAGAACAGCAGCGAGTTTCACCGATGATACCAGCTGTTTGTTGACGAGGAACTGACGGAACTGGAGGAGGCCCAGGAGGATGTCGTGGGTACTTTGAAGGACCGGGAGCACAGCGTTCGCGCTAAAATTATTTCCGCCCACACGCACTACCGCCGCTCCACTACAGCTCACCGTCAGAGCCTGTCACAGTCATATCCTCTAAAAAAAAATCAGCACACGCGCGCTCGAGCCACTTCGATGCAGCTCACTGTCTTTACCGGACACTGTCATAACTTCCTAACACTTCGATGCAGCTCACTGTCTTAACCGGACACTGTCTTGACTTCCTAACTCATATGCGTTAAGAAAAGTGATGGACAAAGAAAAAGTCAGTGGGCTACAGTGACATCAGGAGTACCCCAGGGTAGTGTTCTTGGACCCCATCTCTTTAAAATCTACATAAATGACCTTGACGCCAACATCGTCAGCAAGTTTTCAAAATTTTCTGAAGTCATTAAGCTCTGCCACAAATTGGACCGTGAGCAAGATCGCATAACTATTCAAAGGGATCTCAATAAACTAGTGAACTGGTTTGATAAATGGCAAATTAACTTTAATATTGAAAAATGCTGTGCACATTGGATCATTTAAGCGAAATTCGGCCTACGTGATGGCAGACCATCATATGACTGAATTCGACCAGCAGCGAGTCCTTGAAATTTTGATCATCAAATATTTCAGGTGACATAAACAAGTAGAAGTTACCTACAAGAAAAGCACTATAGTTCTTTGCCTTATATCCAGAAACTTTCACAACAAGTGTAGTGACTTAGTGCTTCCCACATATACTTCACTCGTCATGCCTCAAATGGAATATGCAGTGCGCTTCGGTCCCCTCACCTAAGAGGGAATATTAACAAAATGGAATGTGCTCAGCACCGAGCAACAAAAATGATCCCGGAACGAAGAAATAAGACACCTCCACAAGAACTCGACGACCTTGAAAGATGACTTGGAGGTCAGTTAATAATAACCTTCAAATACCTAAACGGGTTTACTAGAACTAGCCCGAAGGCCTCTTTGACCGAGATAAATACTCAAGGAACAGACGAATAGTAGCAATGGTCTTTCTCCTTTCTGTCCTTACAGCCTTCCTTTACCTGTGTGTGTGCGTGAATTTCTAAGGCTTCGTTGACTGTCCCCCACTCTCATTTCAAGGAAACAACGCGACATGAGCCCTCGTGCTCGTTTTGTCTCCTTATTCTATTCTAATCTACATGTATGTTGCATTAAGGTAATCGACATTCCCCTGTAATAGAATGATGGGACACAATGCTGCTTGTGCAGAAAATCCCATTACTAATAGAAATAATACCTGACTTCGAACTGCATGTCCCATTTGTGGGCCCATTGTATGCGAGTGATGTCGGGATGTGGTGCAACCCTGAACATGTTTACTGGTAGGTAGCTTACCACTTATGCTCTCCATCATTGTTGTTGATATAGGTACTCATTGGAAATGAGACACAATTGAAGTGGATACTGGATTTGCTTTTGGATCTATCACAAATGCGAACTAGAAGGTTATACGAATTTCTTGTATATTGATTGTGCACATCCGAAAATTTCCTAATTGAATAGAATAGTTCATGATCATAGTTTCTGTAAAAAGTTTTGAACGCGGATATGCCAATTTGGAAGTTATATTGATCTTTCAGTTTCGGGATGTTCATGTCTTTAAAATTATGATTAGTATGGGAATTGAATCAAAAGGTTATCTATATATGCAATACCTTTCTTTTGCACTACAAATATTTTATCAGTTTTATATTTGTCTGTTCCATACCAGGCTTTAATTCCGTAAATTAGAAATGGCCGAAACAACGTGAAATAAAGGGGTTTAAGGACAGATTGGGGGAGGAATTTGATTTATTTATCAGGAATGCCTATACATTTTGACAATTTAGATGATATGCTGTCGATGTGATTTTCAAATGACAGATTGTCAAAATACTCCCCAGGGAGTTTGGTGCTGTCCATCTCATGAATTCTATCGTTTCCAATTTTTATTTCTGGTAAATTAAATTTAATTCGCGCCTATTTGAGACTGACATGTAGCTAGTTTTATCGCCAATTATCCCTATTCGGTTTGCAGTTAGCCACTTGTTAACATGATCAAGTTCCTTGTTAATTGAGGCAGTTAATTCGTTTATGGTGTTTAAAGTGATGCAAGTTGATGGGGTACTTTCATCACCAAACAATGTATAATTGAAGAAAGGTGATTGGTCAACTGTATAGTTCCTCATGAAATATAACCATGAGGAAAACCATGACTAATATTGAGCATAGTGGATTGGATTCCGTTCACAGTGACATATTGCTTTTGTTGGACAGATTTGAAGTGAGCCAATCACGAGCTATTCCTCGTATTCCATAAGACATTCGTTTAGATAATAAGCTTAAATGATCAACACAGTCTATGACCTCACGAAAGTCGAGAAATAGAATACACTGTTGATTGAGCCTATGTTATTATGCAGACGATTTAATATTGCTTGAGTTTTATTTTTGGTAGCCCTGAAGCCATACTGGTTTTCAAGAAGGATGTTGTTTACATTCAAGGAACGGAATAGTTGATTGTGAACTATATTTACTAATGTTTTGGAAAATCAGGGAAGGACTGAGCCGGGTCGATAATTTCCTGTATCAGTCTTGAAAGAATTAACAAAATTGTTATTCGATAGATATTTGAGATGGTCGTTTTCATTGTTACTAATACTATGGGCGATATCCTTCATGACCTTCATAAAAATTCATTGAGTATATTTGCTTTATCTTGATCTTCTGAGTATTCGTTATTAGCAACCTTTTTCTTTCTGAAAGGTTGGTTAAATTCGTGCTTTTGTAATATAAGAATGTCACTGATCAGTTCCACGTTCGTTTGAACTTGCTGTTTTACTCAGAAAATTTATTTCGGACGCAAGTTTGTTACGAAGATTGAACCAAATTTCTGGAGAACTATAGGGCGGATAGAGATTTGAACACAAGCATAAGAGCAGAGAGTGGCTAATACCCAACGGGATGAACAAAGATAAACTGAGGCTCTCCTAGCGTATCGAGGAATGCAGTTGACTGGAATTTGCGGTTTGGATAAGCAAGAAAATCCTGTTACACCTCAAAACATAGAACACATTTGATTATCGAGCAATCTGGCAGAAAAACGAAAAAACTTGCAAGCTTCCATATATAATCCATGCCAATGTTCATGATGAATGCTCTTAATCAACGTGTCACTCATCCAAATCTTCCGGGAAATAACGAAAAAAATTTAATAGGAGAAACATTCCCAGATTAACCTGTTAAAAAGATACGCACCTAAATAGACCCAGTTAAAAAAGCTGAAATGAAATGTTCCCAGCGTTGCAAGTTTCCTCATAAACAGACATTGTTTCTTACAATGACCTATATATCAATTATTTCAATTGATCAATGGATGTAATGGGCTTATTGCTCAATCCTCGATTTTATATGATTTCATTTAAATCTTTTTGTTGCCTTATACGAAAAAAAATATTTTGGCTCATGAATTATAAACTATTTGTTACATCTTCGAACGCATGCAGGCCTCATATAAAACTCCAAGTAGTTTCCTCTTTTCCAAATGCTCCATCATTCCAGATGATCACGATTTCTTACTCCCTGTCAACTCCTCCAAAGAATAATGTACCGTATACCCCTCTGATCCTATGGGCAATATATAAGTGTCGAGTATTGTATTTTCATAATCACTATGATTTTTCTTAGTGTGACCTCTTTGTATAATACTTACTTTTCATCATTTCAATCACACTTTTCACTGAACAGCGATGATGAGCAGGGAAGAGGTTGATAAGAAGAATCACCACGGCTCGTAATGTCATTGCGTTGGAAGATTGGCACCCCGTAATAAACATTGCTAAAATCACTGCAAGGAAATAGGACTCCGCGCCCTGCTCGACTTATTGCATTTGTGCATAGCATATAAAATGTTTATGTATTTAGTCAATATTGAACTGGTACAAATGTTGAATTATTATTTCAAATCAATATTAGCTTTAGCTTATTACAACATTCATTTTGCTCGCTCGATGGCATTACTCGATCTGGTGACCGTTCCTTGTCTCCTATTGGAATGCTTCAGTACCACAATCGAAACGAACAAAAACTGTCATATCGGATTCCGCAAAATTAAAAAGGTTTTCGTCAACACATTTAAGAAGATACTGTAATGTAGAGCGTAAATTGCCATACGTAATTATGAATGCTAACCTCGTTGACTAGACGAATATGTCACGAACAGTGCAGTGTCCCTATACACAAAATTTGTCATGACCACCTACAGTGGTCAAGTCTTTCCATCTCATTTTGCTCCTTACGAACGCAATCGTTCGTAATGTGAATTTTCTTTCCTTTTCTGTCGAGTTTATTTGCCGACGTGGATCCTAGGCTTTGGAGGCCTCCATGTGTTTTGGACGCTTCCCCCTGAACTAGGCCGTGGACTCATGCAACTTTCCCGTAAACCCTCTGGACTTGGACGTGGACCTACTTGACCTGCCCGTGGACTGCCTTGACTCAAGGAGTGGACCTCATTGTCTCCAGGAGTGGGCCCTTGGTATTCAGCCCGGACTCTTCATCTTGCATGGAGGCCTCCATCTTCGTTGGTGGCGTAGATCCTGAGATGCAGCACTAAATTCTTAACTACGGGGGCCTGGCAGGGATGGAGAATCTTTGTATGTTAGTGGAGGATCTTGGATGCAGCACTGATGGCTTTCACGGGTAAATTCGTAGGTACTTTCAGGGAGCTCAAATTCGAAATCAGTTATGAGAATTTTCTAGATCCACGGAGAGACGTGCCAAATAAATTCTCTCACTTCATGAAAACTCTAATCGAATTATCCATAACGTTTTTCTTACCAATTTTCAATCTCTGCGCTATTGGCAGAATTGCCCTACTTGCAGAATGTCTTCCTACTTGCAATGTTTTCTATATTTGCAGTAATTTCACTTAAGTCTTGCACTTGCAGTTTTGCATCAATCAAGGGTATAGTCCTGCCCTATAAATTGAGTGGTGTTCTATATCTGGGGTTTTGCATTAATTAGTGTTCGATGAATTATCTAATCTGTTCTATTTGGTTAGTTTTTATTTCAGCTTAATATTCCGTTTTCAGGAAGTTCTGTCGCAATTTGGAGGTGGATTCCCGAAGCGCGAGGGAGCCGGAGACTTGATTTTATTTCTTGGCCTTGTGTCATTAGTGAAAGTTTATCAAGTTCTTGTCGTGTTTTCCATTTCCTCGATTGATTGCAAAATTACAAGAGAACATTCAATTACGATGTTATGTTACCTAGAAAAATTTGAATCGTAAACAAATTAATTATATTTAGATGTTACAAGATAAGCTACGTGCAGCATCGTTCTGGTGGATGACACATTTAGCACCATTTATTTGTTCTCTTGTTACAGTGACCTCATCAACAGTGTGCTAATAGAAAAGTTGTGGCTTATAAACTATTGTTTTTGTAGGTAGCTGTAGAAAATTGCAGCTCTTAAGATGTATAGACATAGACATACAGCCGTTTCCCCCTAGTTAGGGGGGTGGTTAAGTTAGACAGACGCAGAGGGGGGAGGCGCCCAATCTCCCCGCCACAAGACCGCCGTGTCCCTGCTGAGGCTCGAACTCGCGACAAGCAGCACCAGAGGCTGACACTGCAGTCGGATACGCTAACCACTCTGCCACGGCGGCCTTAAGATACCGACTTTAAAATTATTTCAAAGTAATTTTCACCGTTTTTTAGAGTAAGTCCATCGTAAATGAGTTGTTGAATTGGTTGCTTCTGTGACAGCAGCGTTCTTGTGAGTTGCTGTAGCAAATAGTAGACGACTTTGACTACGGTGGGAAAGACTTGTAGGCATCGTGTATAAGGAGATTTATCTATCCAATTTTTCAAACACAAAACTTACAAATCAACATAGATAAATGTTGTGAAAGATACAATTCTTAATATGGAAGTTCAATGTACGCTACAATGCGCTGTTATAGACCTTTCTCACTCCACATTAGAATAAGCACGTTAGCATCTACAAATATCAAGGAGGATGAGCTTAAAATACCTGCCCTGCTGACGCCAAAGGAGACCTTTGCTCAAAGGTCAGACATGGCAGTGCTGCATGAGTTCGTTCTTTCAGTGAGAAAAACTAATCACTTCGCTATCGACGAACCTTGACTGCA
>SDVV010011582.1:0-15788 GCA_016164225.1 Gammarus roeselii | reverse complement strand
TTAGCATCATCGCTACGAGATCATATTTAGCATCATCGCTACGAGATCATAATTAGCATAATCGCTACGAGATCATAATTAGCATCATTGCTACGAGATCAAAATTAGCATCATCGCTACGGGATCATAATTAGCATCATCGCTACGAGATCATAAATAGCGTCATTGCTACGAGATCAAAATTAGCATCATCGCTACGAGATCATAATTAGCATCATCGCTACGAGATCATAAATAACATCATCGCTACGAGATCATAATTAGCATCATCGCTACGAGATCAAAATTAGAATCATCGCTACGAGATCATAATTAGCATCATCGCTACGAGATCATAAATAACATCATCGCTATAAGATCATAATTAGCATCATCGCTACGAGATCATAATTAGCATCATCGCTACGAGATCATAATTAGCATCATCGCTACGAGATCATAATTAGCATCATCGATACGAGATCATAATAAGCATCATCGCTACGAGTTCATAAATAGCATCATCGCTACGATATCATAAATAGTATCATTGAGCACACTTTCAGAGCCTCGAACCGCCGTCGTTGCGTGGCATGGAAACTAACAGCCTTGGCAAGCCGATTATGGATGGCAGAGGTACGGGCTTGCGCGTTTTTTTCGTATGTTTTATCATACGGTGACTTGTAGGATATTATTTTTTGTCATACGATAATATCAAGCAATAAATGACGCTTGGTAATATTGAAAATTCAGTTTGCAGCACAACGAAAGGCAATAAACTAATTTTAACTTTATTTCAATAATTGTTTGTACATCAATTTATCTACTTGTTCATCGATGAGCTTATTCAGCCACGAGCCTTTCTTCAAGACTGGAAAGCTAGTATTCCGGCTAAAACTAGTCATGATGCTGCAATAGAGGAGCAAGAAAACCACTATTTTTTTACATTTATGTAAATACATTTTTTTCATGAAAAAACGATCGTTCATTATCAGTCAGGCCCATCTTAAGCAATTTTTTTTCGAGTATTTTATGCTGGACCAAATATTCACTTCGTACCTAACGACCAACTTAGCCAAGATTAATATGGTTTCCAGCCTTTTAAGAAAAGAGGGTACTTTATTAAAAGTCACTGGAGATGTTGATGCGATTGAAAGTGGAAGAGGCACTGTCGCAATTTTTATGAACCTTAGCAAAGCTTTCTATTCTGTGAACCATGAAGTTTTGATGCCGAAATTACATCATGATGGGGTTAGTTGGAATAAGTAATCATCATCTGTCGGTAGGCAATATACGAGTAACGCTAGGGTCAATCCCTGGACATTTGCTCGTATCAATATTGATGACATTGTAAACACTAGCGACAGGTTATCCTTTTTTTTTGGCAGATGATACTTAGTCGATTCGACCAGATATTTTAAATGATGCTATTACTATTATGAATATTCAGTTGGTCACCATTTCAATCTGGTTCACATCCGATATTTTGACGCTAAATGTAGACAAGACGCAAGTCATGATATTTTCTAGGAGGAATATAACTTTTTTTGAAACACAGGTCGAATAGAAAGGTCAACCAGTTGCATATGTAGCAGTAACATTTTTTTTCGGTGTAATAGTAGACCAGAAACTTAACTGGGAAGGACCGCCCTACGGGGAAGTCTGCATTAACTTCGCGTTGGGACTCCGGTGGAACATGAAAGCAAATAATAAATAAATTAACTGGGAAGATCACGGCTCTTTTGTTGCCGGGAAATTATATAAGTCTTGTGGCAACCTGTATAGAAATTGAAATCGTCAAACAACGTCGGCAAAAGTAATTTGTACTATAGTCTCAACATTCCCTACGGGTGATCGTGCGATTACTTGCGTTGAAGCTCCGGTAGAAGTCAGGTTCTTCGAAATGAAGCCCAAATCAAAATCAACTACAGTCTCAATCAATACTTTCTGACTTATTGTACAAACGTGTATACTTCTACCTACCAAAAAAACTAAGACCCATCATTAGAATCAAAAGCGCGTCATTAGAACACTCATGCTAGCAGACGTGACCAAATGTAGCCTCTCTTCCGTCAAGGGTATCATGTCACTATTTTTTCCGCTGCAGTGTTGTTTACAAGCGTTGAATCAATTAATTCACATTGATAACGTTTATTCGTGCAAAATGACCCTTTATATATTTTTTGTAACAAGATGAATTCGCAAATTCACCATAGCTCGTCAACACAATCTCAACTGTTTTTTTTAATACACTGATGCTAAAATTTGGAATTCGAATGTTGTTGATATAGGGACGAGTTTGGTGCCTTCAAACTAAAATAACACCTGTTCAAACGGGAACAAATTCTTGACTTGTTATTTACTTCGTCTTTGCAATTTACCTTTTCAAGTATTGGTCATCCACCAGTGTAATTTTTATGATACTTTCATATTTTTCCCCCTGTTCATACTTATATTTCCTGTTATCTCGTTCATGTTGAAACCTGTTCAATTATCAGATCAGATACAGACACTAGGCCGAATCCCAAAGGAAGGGGATGACCGACGGCAAGGCGCACCTCACACTCCTCTCAAACACTCGTTCAACTTTGTCTTTTTGTGCTTAAGAGTCCGGCCGGAAGACCCCGCAACACACTTTGGGTCATGAGTTCGGTCCGAGTTCAGTGTCAGCAGCAGGGCCCGGCAGTGGGACTAATATACCTTTGCCGTGCCCACCCTACCCACGACCATCCTGTTGCTAAATGAGAAGCCAAAGGCGGGAAAGCACATCAGGGCCACTTCAGAATAATCATCCATTCACAATCAATCTCCACTCACGATATTATTTTTTGTCATACGTCGACCGAACAAACCTTTTCACTCGAGAGATGAACAAAGTGACTAGGAACAATGTATTAAAAATCGTTGGGAAACGTTTATCGCTCGGCATCACGCGCAATGTCTTCACGTATTGAGTCTTCGAAGAAAGGAACAAACTTCCAGCGGAGGTGGTAAACAGCATTGCACGCTCACTTGTTTCCTCCACACTCAAATCTCTCCTTCCTCATGCCTGCGTCACACCATTCATCCATCCAAACTTTGGTCTACCTATAGGCTCACGTCCACTCATCTCCGCCTTCATCACCCGTTTAACCATTCTCCTTTCATTCATTCTCACCATGTGCACGAACAATCTCAGAACATTCGCATCTACTCTGTCATCTAATTTTCTCACCATCCCCGTTCTAACTCAAACAACGTCGTTAATGGTCTTGTCTCTCAGCGTCACTCCTGCCATGCCCCTCAAGCATTTCATCTCGAAAACATTCAAGATTTTTCTCTGTTCTGCTTTCATCCCCGTAAAGCACAGTTGAGACAACTACGCCCTTATATAACCCTCTCTTTGCTTCCAATAGCAACGTCCTGCAGCTCATTACACTCTTCAGTGCACCCAACACTTTCACCCTTCACTCTCGACTTCCACCTCAGTTTCCACTAGTTCAGTCTTCTCCACATGGGAGCCCAGATACTTAAAGCGCTCAACTTTTCCTAATAACTCTTCATTGACGAGGCCACTAATTCACCTTGCATAGACATTCCTCGAGCATCATCAATTATCGGACCCATCTTAGTGCATAATTATTGTGACGTTGACGACTGATTCCAGGCGAGCCTTCCACAGCGAGAAATACGACATGAGCGCAATAGTTGCCACGTCATTATGAAAATAGGTTTATTAAATGTTAAATATTAGTTTAATTGTGAATATGCCGCTGAACAATTATTCGAACGATCAATGATTTAATGGCACGTTTTAGGGTATCAACGAAAGGAAATTTGTTGGCACTCACCAACTCGACAGGCATTGGAGTTATGTTGCAATCAGACATGCAACAGCACAGTAAGCTCCTTGGCTGGACCGAAGTCCACTGGGGTTAAGCAGTTGTGAGAAAGAGGTTTGAATCAAATCAAGAGCAGTTGTGAGGGGAGGAAGAACGTCGCTCCGCTCGGGCTGGGCTCTACATTCCATTTCATGATCATTATCATGTCGGTTCACACACTATTTTTGTTATTTCGTGTTTACAGCAGGTTTTCCTACGACGAGGATTTGTAATAGGCGTATTAGAGGTTTCACCTCACTGAGAAATAAATGAACCTGCATGTTTCTAACCAGGATGTAGAAGGTGCATATTTGTTGTCGTTTGAATTAACACCTATCTATTTGAATGGGGGAGCACACTCACTTTCTAACTAGCTATGTGACGTCAGAGCACCGGTGCTCTTATGCCATAAACATTAGCCATAACACACGTTACAGGATATCTATTTTCAATTGTTGTCTTTGAGGACGTTAGGCACATAAAAGCCGGTCTCGGGTATGGAGTTTGCCCTCCTTATTCTGTACGGGCCAGCTGTCGTAATGGACACTTCAAGTACGCGAGGATTTTCACTAGGAGCCTCAACATCAGGAGACGCGTCACAGCTCTGCAAGGCAAGACACAAACGATCACTATTTCTCAGTTATGTTGCTAAATGTCTAATATCACATGCCATACTGCAAGGTCACGAGGCTTGCTGTATTTCTCAACTATGTGAACGAGGCTGTGTGGATTGAGGACTATCTGATCCAAACTTAGCATGCAAGGTACTGAGCATTGTTAGACAACGTTGCATTATTTCGCAAGATTTGCGTGCGAGGTACTATGGATAGACCATGAGGTATCATTTTCTCAGTTTTGCGTACAATATTGGGGATGGATGGATACTAATTCATTTTATAGATCGTTAACACTTTCTTTTAGCATTTTAGTATTTCTTATTTCGTGGGCTCGATTATTTTTCTCTGCCCTTTTTTCACAGTGATAAATTATGCATTTGTTGTTATGTACAGTAGCAAAATAAAATTCGTTTATGGTTAGTCTATAACTGAAAAAACAAACTCTGCTTTCCCCACGTGAAAGTTAACTTTATATGAAATCTTCTTACGGTTTTATATCTGGACGATCCTTCTTAATGGATAGTATCAATTAAATTTCAAATGACTTCGAATATCGAGCGCTAATTGATCATTGAAGATTTCTCTTAGTCTTCAACCATAAACGATTTTTTTTTCGCTGCTGTACATCGAGGTTGGTCGAGACAAGGTGACCCAGGGAAGGAGGGTACTCGTGGGACCCGCGGAACTCGGGGGACTCTGAATTTCGGGAACCGGGGGGTCTTGGAAGACCAGGGGGATTTGGGAGGACCCTTCTGGGGCCCTTTGAGACACCCTTGTGACCCTTCGGGACCCTCTTGAGAAACTGTAGGACCCACTTGAGGCCCTTCTGAATCCTGGAACCTTTTCTCCCTCCTCCCAAATCTACGTTAAACCTACTCACTACCTACGTTAAACCTACTCTGAATCTACGTTAAGCCTACTCTGAACCCACGTTAAACCTACTCTGAAGCTATGTTAAACCTACTCTGAATCTACGTTAAGCCTACTCTGAATCTACGTTAAACCTACTCTGAATCTACGTTAAACCTACTCTGAATCTACGTTAAACCTACTCTGAATCTACGTTAAACCTACTCGGTATCTACGTTAAACCAACTCGGTATCTACGATAAACCTATTCGGTATCTACGTTAAACCTACTCTGAATCTACGTTAAACCTACTCTGAATCTATGTTAAACCTACTTGCAATCTACGCGGCACCTACTATGCCAATCTTCAATTGCCCTACGGGGGAGTCTGCATTAACTTCGCGTTGGGACTCCGGTGGAAAACAAAATCAAACTACTACTACTACTTCTCTACTACTTTGCGTACGATGCGCTGTGGATGATCAAATATTCATGCATTATTCCGCAATCTCTGCTTGCTAGGTACTGTGGATAGTTAGACAGCGCATTACTCCGTAAGTTTTGGATGAAGTCACTGTGGATAGTTATGCAAGCTCAAGGCATTTATTTGCGAGCAAGGCACTGAATAATCTGATATCAATGCATAATTGTGAAAGTTTTGCGAAGCACTGTTGCTACTAGTCAGACATCAATGCAAAAGCTTTGTGAACGAGGTTTGCTGGTTAGTTAGACAATGCTGCAATATTACGCAAGCTTTGCGTGCAAGGCAACGTGGTTAGTTAGGAAACTTTGCATCTGTATCTCTCGCTTTACGTGTGAAACGTTGTCGATGACAACATGCCCGAAGATTTGAATTTATTTATCCAAGACCCAGTTTTAAAACTGTAAACTGTAATCATTGCAGGAAAGAATGATCAGTAGAGACGACAGACAACTTCAGTAGGGGTATAAATGAATTGACAGGAAACGTTGCGGCCATTCAGTTGACAATTTTCCGCAACAATGGGAGTTTTTGTCGAATGAACATTATCTGCAAAATTTATGATTTGTTGTTTAGATATAACCATATTATGTTACCATGTAAGACTTATGGGATTACATGTGAACAACTTTGTCGAGCAAACGGAAATAAGCAGAAGTGATATTGACATGGTTGTAACTATACGAAAGCGTCCAGAGGTTAGTCTGATCTCCAGCCTTGGTTGAAGTGAGATAACGTACTTGCCAAGATACCATAAATTACTTCATCCATCAAGCGTTTTAAATTAATAAATGTTGTTAATATACATGTTTGTCTACGTGGTAGCTAAGTAGTCAAGTCCTTCTTTGATCTATGAATTTAAATTCTAGTTAGTCAATCTGTAGAGCTTGACGGCTGGGAGGTAAAGTCACTTAAACTTATATTACGGAAAACCGCCTGATTGGGACGAAATTTTCACATTGTATACTAGCTCCTTTGATAATGTCTGAATGGATACTGTACGAATCCCTGTCTATTAACAATGTTAGCGACAAATTTCGTCATGTAGGGTGCCTCGGTGGCATACTCCGCGGCGTGGACCGAAAGAAAATTCGTATGAGATTGAAGATTTAAAAATAACACCACTTAATATTTTCCGCTCAATATTTGAACTCGGCGAGAATTTAAATGATTATGTCAGTTATGAAGTAAGAAGCTGTATTCAGATATAGTATCGTAAGAAATTTGCTATATGAAGATAAATTTCACATGGGAAATGTAGTTTGTTTTTTCGGTTATAGACTAACCTTAAAATAATTTTCTTTCGCTGCTGTACCTCATATTAGTTGATTATTTTTGAGGCATTCGTTCAGGGATCCGAACCCCATCTCTTATTGAGTGATTTCACGACTCAATATTGCCGCATTACGTTTTCATCAACGTTATGTAGCAGCATTCTAAGTAGTAGACAAAATGGTAGATTTTTCGTTGCCAATTACTTCTACCTCATATTTATTGTTCACTTACAAATAAACAACATATGGAACTAGCAACTTACTTTTTTAAATTAGGTCCTCAGAATACAGCATGTGAAAGATTATGTATGAATTTCGTATTACATGTATAGAGCAGTAAGCCCTCAAATTCACTTATAAAAGTGTAGAAAATCGGGAACAACCGTCCACTTTCCAACACACTTCGCTCTGTTGGGAAATTAGCAATAACCTTCCTCACTTAAATACTTGCGTTTGAGATGCATCTGCTTTCCAGACAGCTGCAGCTTCTGTTTCAACACGTGCAGCTGGTCCACGTTCAATTGTATGCTAATATCAGCTATGTCTAACTACGAAAGAATGATATTACCCCAGCAGCAGTAGATCTACGCTCTGCGAGGTCATCCCTAACGCACCTATTGCTGCATACGCAATGACGTTGAAGACCATTCACCAACTGCTACTAGGAGTGTAGAAGTTTTTTGTAGTCTAGATTAGGCGAAAATTAACATTGGAGATCGTGGACCTGTTGCCCGTGGGAGTACGGAAGTCGCCTCTATTTTGGAAAGCTATTGCGTCACGAACGCACCTGTCAGGGAAGGCATTTGCTAATCAGAGGCGTGCAACATTCAACCAGGACGAAGCTGACAGTCTGCACGGCTGTGTGGTAAACAATTTATACTGTGGATGTGCCATTCTCTGTTGCTCAAATCTCTTTACCATTGCCACTATAGGATTGTCAGAGCAACAGTAAATTCTCCCCTGCATTAGCCTATCGTCTTGTCTGAGTGAGCTAATTATGAGGCAGCGCGATGAAAGCTAGACACACGATGATTTCTGGGGCGCACCACGCGGGAAAACCTTGGTGATGCACGCTGTCTGAATGTTACTGGTGATTTCTGCCGTCGCGCAATCGGTTAGCTATGCACTTGCCGAATGTTCGCGTCTCAGTGAGCATCTTTAGTGGGTATATGTGTATTGATGGATTGGCGATGACGTCCCATTCCCTGCACCCTATGCTGATGGGGACGAAGAATTGCTTTGTAGTTTAACAACAGTAGAGCTAAAATTTACTGGGGAAATGACGTCTTTACCAACTGTCCATGGGAGTAGCTCTCAGTTTCCGGTGTATTCAAACTGAACGTCAGTCGCTCGCACACACTATTTAGATTTTAACTTCTTTTCACGACTGCGATGTATAATAGTTGATAGTTTGATGGGTTATACTTCCTCTCACATTTGATGAAATATTTACATTACCAAAAATAAATTTACCTTAAAGTAGTCGCTAACTTAATATTAATAAAGTTGCGTAGCAAAAAACATGTTCCATCATAACTTGCTGAAGTTGAACCACGCAGAGACTTATAATGCCTTACTATGATCTTGGCAACGTAGGTAGCTCACACACACAATGGATCCTTTTAGTGAGATATTTACTATAAGAAATCGGACCTAGAGTACGGAAAAGTTCAAGTACTGGGACTGTACTTGACCATTTACGAAGACAAAGATCAAGTGAGTAGGTTCTTGTTCATGCAATAGATTCACACAGTGGATGCGTTCAGGCAGAGAAAGACTAAAAATTGTAGAAGGCCGATTACTTTCAAATCCTCTCTCCAAATGGATCCATCAAGTGTATTGTCATCTCCGTTCGAATGTTAGCAGTCTGGTAGAGTAGGGCACAGCGAAGCTTAACTTTACAATGCCACATTTTTTATTCTTCAAATTGACCTGAGTTCGATTGTGAAAACAATTTAATTCAGGTCACAGGGGAAAAAATCATAGGTTGTTCAACTCGGGGTTGGAAAAGTTGTGGGCAGTTGTGTGCCTGTGATGATATTTCTTATGGAGTAGCTCGCCTATATGAATCCTCTGTAATATCAGAACTCACCTGAAATTCTATCGGACTGAGGCCCCTAACACAGTGTAACCCAATATGTGCAATGAAGATGAGTCCTGTAATGCATAGCAGTGTGAGGCTGTAGATGGTCCGCGGCTGTTTGATGCCCAGTCGTACAAAGGCAAAGAAGAACAGGCAGAGCTGCAGCAACACGATGGACACTATCACGAAATTCACCGCTGTGGCGTGAATGTTTTTGCTGATGCGTGATGGGCCGTACGCGAAGTAGATGTTGTACCTGTCCACCAAGTGTTTGAACACCATGTAGAGTAGTCCTGTAGGCAAACAAATAGGTCAGTAGCGAGCGAAAATTAGTTTATAATCGAAAACAAAGTAAAATCATCAATGGCCATTTGCCGCTCTATATTTGAATTGATCGAAAAATTGATTAAATTTTCTCATCAAGAAGCTTTGTCTACGCATAGTACCGTAAGGAATTTTTTCATGAAATTAAATCCCACGTTGGAAAAGTGAAATTGGTTTTTCCTACAGACTAACCATAAACGAATTTTCGCTCGCTACTGTACATCTGATATTTTTCCACGTAGTTGGTGGTATTTTTCACATAGATACAGACTATCAAATTTTATACCCCATGTCGTGCCCTCCAGGACGGGGTTAGCGACGCCAAGATGCACCTCACACTCATGCATTCACACACATACCAAATCCTAATCCTTTTACCGCTAAAATATCCAGCCAGGACCCTGCAACACCCTCTTTGGGTTAGTCGTGAGTTCCCTGATTAGTGTCGGCAGCAGGGCCCGACTTCTCACACTGGTTAACTTCTTCTGCGTCATAATTGCCGGGCCCTCCTCCACCCACGTCCACCGCATTTCTCAACGAGATAGCAAGGACGAGAGAACCAAATGAAGCCGCGCCAAAACTCAACCGCCTAACCATTGCAAGCTCTCTCGCTTCCTCCACACTGATGTCTTAACCAAAAGCCTTTTATTCATCCAAACTTCGGTCTACCTCTATGCCTACTCTCACTCACCTGCTCTTTGCTCTTGCATCACCCTTTAACAAATCAAATATCATCCATCCTCTATGTATCCAAACCAGCTCAGACTACGTGAATCTACTCTTTACTGCATCTTCCTCGCCATCTCCTTGCTAATGCGAACAAAAACGTTATTGAACTATCCCAAAACGTCACTCCGGCCATACCTGTCGATAATTTTATTTTGAATCAAAAACATTCAACTTCCTTCTCTCTTCCGCCCTCGCCCCTAAGTCTGAGCCACGATGAGTACAGTGAGGACAATTTCTATTGTATTCAGCCCTCTCTTTGCTTACATACCCAATGTCCTACTACTCATTACACTCTTCAGTGCACCCACCACTTCGCACCCTTCCTTCACTCTAGATTTATTTTCAGTTTCCACTAGTCCAGTTTTCTCCACATGGGAGCCAAGGCACTTGAAGCACTGGACTTTCTACAATAACTCTCCCATTTAGGCGATTAGAGAATGGAAGACCAAGATCCCAGCAGCAGAGATCAATTGTTCATTAACGCTTGTGCACGGGACACACATAGGTAACCCACAAACACCTAATGGACTTAGACATGGGACCGGATGCGCCACCATGCTCCTGTTGATACCAGGCGTGAAGCACTAAATGATGGATTGCAATGCTCTCGCAGCGGCTCGACAAGCCTTCTGAAACCCTTTGTGCATCCTACAAAGCTTACTCACTGACCTAACCAACCGAATAGAGTTAATCGCTTTCGGAAAACATATCAGACTATACGAAGCAGTGTAAAAAACTGTGTCGGTCTCTTCACCCTACAATGCACAGAAATTATGATCTGTTTTTGTAGCTGCATTTTTACCCTTTCCGTTTCTGTACGCACCAGCCTGCGTACGTACCACAGATGAAATGTCTTATTTACCGCTGATAAAGTCACTGTTTATGCACACGAATGATGCGAACCTGCCGGAGTCGATGATTTTCGTGCCCTCGCGGGAAGTTGCGACAAAGTGTTCAGCAATGACACCGGTCAGTATTGGTTTAACGAGGAATGAAACTGTGACAATCTCAGATCAATCAACACCGAGGGGCCGGTGGCTTTCTCTTCAACTGCTGATTTGAGTTGTTTTGAGTATCATCGTTAAATGCCATCTTCTTCTACAAACTTTCCTTTTTTTGATCTATTAAAACGGAAACTACAGACACAAAATGCTATCTTAGACGTTCTACTTCAGAACTAATCTTCTTACTATCAAAAGGCAACCCAGTTTGGGCCAAAAGGCCTGTTGAGGTCTTCTTACACTTGTAAACACTTGTGAAACACTTGTTAATCCAAATTCTTGTGTTAACCCAAAATTGTGTCTCTTAAGTTTCC
Organism: Gammarus roeselii; assembly: GCA_016164225.1. NCBI lineage: Eukaryota > Metazoa > Arthropoda > Malacostraca > Amphipoda > Gammaridae > Gammarus > Gammarus roeselii. Next base: position 4,276 of record SDVV010011582.1, on the reverse strand, counting down.
ATTTTGAAATCTTTGTTTCCACGCAACAAATGCAGTGACTGATCCGAGTCCCAAGATACGAATTCGGGGAAAAGATCGAGTAAGTGATGACAAAAATATTCGTGGTCGCGGGAGTTCCCATCTTGGATTCGAGAATATTTGTTCATTCATTGCTAAACTTAACACATAATATTTGCCAAAACGATCGAGTCCACAAGTAGCTAGTATAACGTCTAAACGCAAATTAGTGAAGGATTATAGATAGAAATAAATATAGACATTTTGGTGGGTGGGGTAGGGCGCGGTGCATACAACATTGATTCACCGAGCGTACGGGGGTTCGCGCAAAAACGAGGGGTGAGGGCGGAGACCGGAACTGGCTTGGTGCTTGAGTCTGACAGACGGAATGCTTATACATGTTAACGGGTTATATATTTACATAAGGGTATTAGCATTTTAATGCTTGGGGGGGGATACTGCAACTTCGTTGTTTGCATATTGCATGTTCAGTGCTGTCTCCTCTGAATGTTATTTGGGGTATTGATAAACATACATTTATAGGAATTTTTTATTGATAATAATTTATATGTATTATTTTATATTAAAAAGCCTCACTTTCCAGACACCTTCATGATGAATTTTCAACCTCGATATCATTTTCAACGTTGCTCGCTGTTGATCAATTTTACATCTGGCATAGATTCGATTAGTTTATTGTTATTTTTATCCGATTGTTCTAATCAGTACCTTGCGCTAAGCTTTACTTACTTCTGCAGTATCTCCTCCATTCGTTTTTTCTATGCTGTGAGATATCCGATGAAGGAAAATAGATACAATATTTACAGGATGACTGAATCAGTCCTAGAGAAGAATCACTTATGAGTATAATTGACTCAATCGATGCTTGATTGGTGGGTTCGTAGCGGTGGGGGGGTTGGGATATTTTTGTATGTTTTGTTCATGTATCACTACATATTCTTTTATAGGATTAGTGTGGTAAGCATGTCTTATAACTCAATTTGCAGCCTTAGTGTGCGATCGACCCTGTTTGTACCAGCCTGAAGGTACGATTGCCGGCAAGGTACTGTGTTTCCCGTCTATTTATTTCATATGTATATAATATCTATAGAAAACAGTAAGGATTATTTGTCAGACTGTTTGCAGGTTAATGTATATTTATTTCTTAGGATGCTGTCTCTTCGTTACGAGAATCTAGCTACCCCAAATTGCATTATCCAGTTTTGAAACAGTTATATCAGTGTTCCATTAACGCGGTGTTCCAATAGCGAAAATACCTGAACGATATGGATTTACTGTAAGTTGAAATATTATGTTATGTATACTTAGTAATGATCGATTGATTTATATTGAATTTGTGTTGTTTTTGGAATTTCGATCAGTTAACTCATACAGTTTTTGGCATTTTAGGGTATTTTAGGCTTAAAGCATCCATGTAGCAAGCTATTTCAGGCATAATTGGTACGTTATCGCATTATTTTGGTATTTATGTATGTATTTATGAAATTTTGTTGCGATTAAGCCGTGGTTACTTTAGTTAAAGAGTTATTAATTTATCCCTGTTGGACTGAAGTTGAGGCTAATTTCATTAGATTTTGTATGTACTATACCGTATTTACTTAAGGTTTCAGTTGTGTCGCTCGTATGTCTTGGTATCTTATACACATTTTTTGTTTGTTTGGTTACATGCTAGTTCATTCTCCTTCATCACGGGTTTAATGTATGTTTTGGATATGCTAGAGAATTAATCTTCTTGATTTATTATAACTCGTGAGTTTTAGTATAGGTCTTTCAGTTTTGTAGGTTCTCTGTTGAATTCCCATCTTCAATGCAATCTTTTGGTTATATGTACAATATCGGGATATATTACGTTTGTATCTACAATATAGAACATTATTTCAGGTCTAATTTAGTTACATATTGTTCATTTATAGTGATTTACATATCTTCTTTCATCCTGATGCAACACATGACGTAGTTATTATAGATATAGAACAGACGATTCGTTACAAACTTGGTCTTGCGGTTAGGATATTGTATATTTATTGTACGACCATTCATCAATATTTAGGAGGAGTTAGAGAGTCCCTTAGGCAAAAACTTTGTTTTGTTTATGCCTGTTTGTATAAGTAAACCGATTTATTAGGATGGATACCATAATGTACTACAATTTATTGTCGGTTACAGCAGAGTTGAGAATCTTATTTAGCTATTTTATATATGTTATTGTTGTAGGTTTTTTATGGCCACTCACTCTCTGAGACTCATTCTTCACCACTGTACATGTGTTTAGATTTTGGTTACATCCAGGATGTGACTTTGCTCGATGTTGTTCAGAGACGATCAATTAAAAAGATGCAAGATGTATCTGAAGTATTGTATCATGACTGGATGTTTCCTTTGAAATTTGTTATATATCCGTGGTAGATTTCTGAGAAGTGACATAGTAAAGCATTTTAGAGTTTGTTGTTATGACACAGTGGGTTTGGATTTGTACTCCCAGAGGCATAGCATCAGTTAGGTCTACGAATTTTGTTTTAGATTTGAACAGGTATCGTAGTAGAGATAACATTTTTCACATTAACTCAGCGTTAAATGTCAGTTATTTTCGGTATGACTGTTATGATAGTATACGATCTTAGTCATGAACCAGATCACGTGGGATATTGGAGTAGGATTTATCATCTGGGTGAGGTAGGATACACCGTATATATTAGTTAATCGTTGTTGCTTAGGGTAGAGTAGAGAATCTTATTTAGCTATTTTTATAGATGTTGGTGTACATTTTGAATTGATATCATAGAAGTATATCTGTATTCGATATAAATTTGCCCAATTTCATTGAATGTTGGGTATAAAATTACACTTATTTGGATGTAATGCTTCAAAATCTGGTAGGTTTTACCTTTCGACACCGCATTTGGGTCCGGTTCCATGTTGTCTTGGAGAACTAATCTAACCGATTTTGTGTAGTGTTAGTGCTGAAATTATTCAATAATTGAATGCTCATCTCAATTATGTTATCCGCTCGTATGTCTTTACTAGATGCTTACTCCCGCAAGTTTTACTTATATAAATGCTTGTAAGACGTTTGCAGTTTAGACACTTTGAAGTTATTGATCAAGTCAAGCTTCGTTATGAAATTGCGTTCTAATTCAGATTATCTATCTTATTTCAGTATTCAACACATCCATTGTAGCGTTTTTCACTATAGGTCTGTATTATAGAGGGGCCGTAAACCTAACTCATCCTAACCTAAAATTACCAAGGATTGTATATATTTTCCCGGTTGCATACTTATGTTAGGTATTTTCTTCATTGATTTAACCTTCATCCTTATCAAATCTTTCCACTTGACCCTGTAGTTTTACCAATCTTTACCAATTCATGTACCTTCATATATATATTTTTTCACTTTGCTTGTTATAACTCCAGTAATATCGACCAGTTTCGAGTAATGTTAGATATTCGCTCGTTTGTGGACTTTCGAGTTCAAAACGGTCCGCGTGAGTCAGTGTTTGTTACGGCTGATAAAGCGTCAGCATGTATTTTGTATGGTTTCACTGTTGACATATGATTTTTTTTTTTGTAATGATGGATGTGCTGCTCCTAACATTTTCATCTATTATAACGAATATTGAATAAATCCACTCTACCTTTTTTCTACAGATCTGTGATGTAAGGTCCGTAGTCAACAAGTTCTAGGATGTAATCTATACCTAAGGTACATAATTAGCGAAATATATATCCATGTACGACATCATAGATCAAATATCAATGAATGCAAAATGAGTTATCATACACTGCCAAATATATTAATACTTAGGCAACCTAACCTAACAGTCATCCTAACCAATAGTTATGTATTTCATTCAAGTTTGATGCTTATGTATGATATTGATATGTATGAATCTCTCCATTGGAGTGTTTATTTACCATATCAAAACCGGATTGAATATATTTCTCCATTTTTTTCCAGCAAATATCCTCTTGCAGATGTTTAGAGTCCAGAGTTTTTATCGATATCTCTGTTATATGTTTGGATGAGACTCAATAGGTAGGTTCCACAAGAACAAATTCACTTCATTTGTTGCAATTTTTTTAATGTAGATCAGTTATACGCGATATTAGGTTCAAAAATGTAGTCATCCTAACTATCTTAACCAATAATTATATATTTTCATTCAACTTTGATAGTTTGTTTTTCATTATCAAACACCATGGACACACATGAACACTTTTGTACGCATTTACAGGGTCGTTAGCGTCACTGTGTCGG
>SDVV010011581.1:0-15788 GCA_016164225.1 Gammarus roeselii | reverse complement strand
ACCAATATGCCACCCATATTATAGATGGAGACCAATATGCCACTCATATTGTAGATAGACCAATACGCCACTCATATTATAGATGGAGACCAATATGCCACCCATATTATAGATGGAGACCAATATGCCACTCATATTGTAGATAGACCAATATGCCACCCATATTATAGATGGAGACCAATATGCCACTCATATTGTAGATAGACCAATACGCCACTCATATTATAGATGGAGACCAATATGCAACCCATATTATAGATGGAGACCAATATGCCTCTCATAATATAGATGGAGACCAATATGCCACTCATATAATAGATGGAGACCAATATGTCACTTATATTATAGATGGAGATCAATATGCCACCCATATTATAGATGGAGACCAATATGCCACTCATATTATAGATGGAGACCAATATGCCACCCATATTATAGGTGGAGACCAATATGCCACTCATATTATAGATGGAAACCAATATGCCACTCATATTATAGATAGACCAATATGCCACCCATATTATAGATGGAGACCAATATGCCACTCACAATGTTTATCTGGATGCGATATCTCATGATGCTAACTTGCGTGTGTTGTCCATCCTACAGCGTGTAATCGCACCTACTACGGCCGGGTGGGCATGACCTACAGCGTGCAGGTGGCGCGGCCGTCACAGGAGGCCATCCCTCACTTCTGCCAGCTGACCTTTATAGCATCGGGACTAGAGTACGGGGATCTAGTGCAACTCAACATTGACAGGTTCAGCTTAGGACGGTGAGTGCTGGGCCAGGCTCGGGTGTACGTGGTGCTGTTCAACATTGATAGGTTCAATTAAGGACGGTGAGTGCTGCCTGGTGGGCTTAGTGTATCTCAACATCGATACGTATAGGCTCAGTTTAGGACGGTTAGTTCTGTCTGGTGTACTTAGTGCAGCTCAACATTGATGAGCTCAGCTTAGTACGGTGAGCGCTGTCTGCAAGGTGAACTTAGTGCAGCTTAGCATCGACAGCTTCCGCTTAGGACAATGAGTGTTACCTGGTGTGATTGGTGTAGGTCAATATTTATAGGTTTATCTCAGAACGCCGAGAGTGACTAGGCGAGCCCAGCTTTCGCACTATAAATATTTCGGCACTTCAGCTCACTGTCATCGCCGGACCCTGTCGTAACCGATAAAAATCTTTCAACGTGCTTCCACGCTGAACAATGTTTCAACCCACGCGCATTTGCGACACTTCAATAACCGGACAATGTCAAAACCCGACACTGTCATAACCGCTAAAAATCGGCATTCATTAAAGTGATAACCAGTAAAATGATACGACTTGTAGCTGCTCTGAGTGAGGGATGTCAAAACCGGACAATGTCAAAACCCGACACTGTCATAACCGCTAAAAATCGGCATTCATTAAAGTGATAACCAGTAAAATGATACGACTCGTAGCTGCTCTGAGTGAGGGATGCTATGATTGTTCGATGTTAAAATATGGTATCTTAGTTAAGTACTTGGAAGAACTTGTTGCTGATATGACAGTTGGCGGAGATGAAAGTGGCTGATCTGACGTTAGCTGTTAAAGAAATTAGCGCCAGGTATAGCGACCCATTAATAAGGTTTATTTGTAGTAGCTCAATATAGACAGTTCAGCTTAACACGGTGAGTGATGCGAAGCGTACTCGGTGCAGCGCTACATCGACGGGTTCAGCTTTGAAAGGCGAGTGCTGCCTGGTGTACTTGGGGCAGATCATTGATGATTGGCTCAGATTGGGAAGTGGAGTGTTGAGTCCGTTTGATGGAAATAAGTGGCGGAATTTTTCGATATTTGTGTTACGTAAAGCTTTAATTTGAAGTCATTTGTAGTAAACTCTACAGATGATGAGATAAGGTGGAGTGAAGGACATTCTTTGCTGAACAAGTGATTGTTATTAGTGAACAGGAATGAAATTTATTACGAAGGAAAAGGACCAATGTTTGGACGTTGTCGATTGCATAATTGTCTAAACCAATCGCTACAATGACGGTCGAACCGTATTCTTGATTTTTTATTGCTTCATCGTTCATATATAAACGTGGAATATGATTTTTATGTGATATATTTATTGTTGATCTATTTTTTCATTTATAATTTTTTGTATTCATGTTTGAGGATAACAATGGTAACCTGTTCTTGTGTATCCGCCTAATCATCGATTAAAATGTAAAGGAAAAACATTGCAGAAACTGTCAAAATCCATTGTCATCATTTATTAGCAACTTAAGAATCATGGCGCGGCTTGTGACGTGGTGCAACGTAAGAAAATCGCATTAATTCACGTGCTGCACCTGGCAACTGGCGCTGCCGAGAAGCGCTTGTTAAGATCCGTTGTGTTGTTACTTTGAATTATGTTACAATGGCTTTTAAGCGTCTGTAATCCGCATGTTGACCGCGCTCTCGATTTGTAAATATCCGATTTTGTTGAAAGTATCTGAGACACCTTAATTTGAGGGTATTTCATGATATTTTCTGGGACGATATCTCCAAAAAGTGTATATTAGAGAAGGGAAAAGATTGGGAAAAACAGTGAAAGCCTGCGATGCTTATTTATGTATGCATGACATAAAGTGCGGGTGAACAGGGTACGACCGAAATAAAACGGTGACTGGCACCACGGACTGTACCGCATAGCTGGCCGCTCGACGACGCGCCCGTTGTGCAGTCAGCGACAAGAAATCCTAACACTCAGCTAACGGGGCTCCACGTAAACACTACACGTTTTTAACAACAGTGTGCGCCTTTTTAAGTTTGATCGGATGGCTGCAACACTTTTCATTGTGGCCAGTTTCTATTGCATTTGCAAGGCTTCTATAATTGCTGGGTCTTATATTTCTCTAGCAATGATTTTGAGCAAGTGATTAGGTTTGATATATGTTCATTTCCAAAATGAATGACCTTCTAAGGATTTTTAATTGCTACTGCTAAATGTATTTCATGCGATGGTTCCACAACGGCCAACGAATATCAACAGTCTGTGTCTGTGTTCGGTACTCCCGAACAGGGGATATTGGATAGCACTGTAACGTTGATATTCGAGCAACGGTTCAGTTACAATTTCAAAAGGTATTTCATATCATTTTGGTGCAGAGGCATCTCGGGATGAACAATCAGCTGGGCCACACAATGCGGCTGAACTAATAACCGTCCGGCGTGGAGAGCGGGAAACGAGTTGCCGTGAGACGAACAACAACATTCCAGACTCGTACGTTTCGATAAGCAATATCGAGAACAATGGTGGCGACGAGCTAACAATGGCGCTCGTACCGTACGGCAGAGCAGACAACAGCTGGCGGCGAAGACAAATTAATTGAGAAGCACGAGCCGTCTTCTGCTCGGTGGCTTCGCTCGGCTGCTCAAGAGGCTTGCTTTGTTGGGTTGCGCCTTTACCTCTTGTTCTATTGATGACGCAGTCTGCTGACCTGAGTAGAAACCAACAAGACTTGCTAATGCAATTGAGATGTCAGGAAAGCGGTTCTGCTCAAATTCTGTTTAGCGTTTGTGTGCAATTTTATTCTGCATATCGGAAAATTGATTTTCTTAATATTAATTCATTTAGTAGCGTGGGATCTAGTGAAAGTATATTTGAAAAAATGTTATAAAAATAAATACTGGTCATCCCACATGCTGCTTTAAGCTGGATAATTATTTATATCCTATGAACGCAAAGCAGTTGGACGCCTGTGACCAGATAGCGACATCTTTTTTGTAACGAAAATTGCTCCATCTAAAATGTAAAATGAAAAAAGATGGAACATAAGTAGTACTAACCAAGTTAAACTTATAATCCCCTGTGAGTGGTAATCTTTTATACATAGGCGGCATTGTTACCTTCTAAAAAAACTATTCGTACAAAAATACTCGTGATACATAACGTCGAGCAGCGAAAGTAAACTCATAAGCTATCAACGATTCACAGAATGCATGGATGACATTTTTCGCAGAACTTTAATAGCAGTAATGATACGAAATGCAAAGATTGCGTAGAAAAAAACTGAATTACCCGATCAAAAAAGTCTGGCTCATTTCTACATTGAAGATCAATCATTAACGATATTCATTTGGAAAGAAATTTTACATTTGTCGAATGAACAATAATTATTCATTCTCTATTAATATGCCATTCCTTCGGAAGAAATTTTATCCTTTGTAGGTATATTTTCTCAGTACAATCTGATGTTGGTATGAAATTTTGATGACTGCTTTACAAACTTGACTGTTTTGTGGAACAGCGTTCATGTTTCAACTCATCCGCTAAATGATTTCTGCCATACTCCTCCTCTCCTTGGCAACCAATTTGTTTTTAATTCAAACGAACTGTTGACTGGATTAAAAATGGTTGTAGGCTATGTAATTTGATTTTCCAATTCAATCCTTGAATTCTTCGTATTTCCAAATGACGTAAATAAATACCGATTGACCTTTTCTTTGCAGGTTCACGTCGCACACCGTCAAGGGCTGCCCCGACGGACACATGCAAATCTCCGAACTCAGTCGCTCTCTTGGTCAGGGCTTCTGGTGCGGCACCTCATGGGGCTCCAACGTCTACTACTCAGAGACATCAGCTGTCACTCTACTGCTTCGAGTATTCAATCTCACTGAGAGCCCCGCCGATGACAGCCAAGGAGGCCCTAACGCGGAAGAAGCCGTCCTTTTAAGACTGTCCTACAGATTCCTTCGGCGAACCCAAGCGATTTTGAGATATGGGCCACCGTATAGTCCGTACTATCTGGGGAAAGCGATTCGGAGAACATTATGTGACAAATACTTTGATGACTGTGATAGTAAGCCTTGCAGATTACAATCTCCTAATTTTCCCGGGCTGTACCCAAGAAATCTAACATGTCAATACAAAGTTCACCAGACCACTGCCCCTCCTGGTAAAGTCGCTCTGGTTCAAGTGAAGCAAGATAATCCTCACCTCGTTTATGTGAAGGATCGAAACTCTCCTCATCTGAAGCGGGATCGTCAACTGGCCTTGGGTGATAACTGTAACGTCCTACATGATTTTATTGTGATATATGATGGAAATACCACAGATGATCCTGTCATCATGAAGATTTGCAAAGGAGGACCGCTATCTTCTGTTACAGCAAGCGGACCAAACATTCTTGTTGTGTTCCATGTTTCACCGTACGATTTTCCGTTTCAGGATTCTCCTCGGAGAAAGATCTACGGTTTTCAACTCAATGTGGATGTTATGTTTGTTGATAGCGACTCAACAGCGTATATTAGGAGGCCAAGCACTATTCCGGTTCTACCTCCGATGATGTCCGAAACTCACAAAAAGTATCCTCCTTGTTCTTGGGAGATGAAGAGCACCGGCCGGAGATCAGGCTTCGTCCAGGCTCCAGAGCATTCCATCCTGCAGAACACGAGCTGTACGTGGAGACTCTCTGGGGGTGTTGGGGAGGTGGTTTGGCTCTCCTTTCTACACTACAGACATGTTATTCATAAAGAAATGCCAAAACCGGCACGGTGCACCAACACTCTCACCATTCACGACGGAGCCACGACCAACGCCACAATGTTAGCCAATGTATGTGAGACCGAGAAATATCCCAAAGTGTGTGGCGGAGGAACGACAGTAGCATGCCCTCCAGCAGATAGTTACATCAGCAACTCTCCTCTACTGACCATCACCTTGTACTATTCGGAGGGCACAGTTGCTAGCCACGTCGAGTTCTTAGCCAGGTACGAATTTGTGCGCCGGCGGCAGTGGGGTCAACAAACGCCGAGCGGAACTTCCTGCGACAGGTCGTTTAACACTGGCCCTGATCGTCTGTTTGCCTCCCCTAGAGACGTATTTTTCTTTGGTCGTGGTGGCCACAAAAAACTCAACTGTAGGTATACGTTTAGTGCTGGGCACAAGCAACTAATCTCACTGAGATTGATACGATCTCAAATGGGCGAAGGATGCCGAACGATTCTCCAAGGATCTTCGAGACGTTATGAGTGTTCGAATGGAGGTACAGACGAATTTCCATCCTTGTGGATTGTGGAGGACCTTTGGCCCGGGGTCACTTTACGACGTGCTTGTCTTTGCGATGTGAATCATGTAATAAACATAATTTCTTACACAGGAACCCTCTCCATCATATTCAACGTTCCTCGAATGACACCGAGAGATGACTACACTCACTACTTCTTTGAAGGAGAGTACGAGGTTATTGAGGCCCCGAAGACAGATGAAGGTATTGACTGTCAAGCAAACAAACGGCACTATGATATCGCTCATGGTAATTTCACAGTCGGCGCCGGAGCATTGGCTGACCCTTGCTCTTCGTTGCCGCGACTCATTACACCTCCAGACGGAGGATTTCTGTTTCTCAGAGTCAATGGGTTTCCAGCATCTGAAGCAAACTGCGGAATTGGTTCCAGGATCAATGTCTACGGCGTAGGCGGATTATCCCCACTGGCTTCAATATGTCCCGAGCCAGGCGAAGCAATGTCTCAAGTCTTCAGCAATGGCTGGTACAGAAAGCCATACTACAATCGCTCGGGTCCTGTTGAACCTTCGCGGGCCTTGATCGTGGAATACACCGGAAATTACTCCGGCCGATCGACGGTAAACTGGATTTCAGTTTGGAGACCCGTGACCTTGTCATTGACCGCTCCGTCAGTTGGGTGTCCACATCGTTGTCCTGAAATTGGAGCGTGTTTGCCTGAAGAACTCTGGTGCAATAGAGAACCGAACTGTCCTTCTCAGGCAGATGAAACAGCGGCAGCTTGCGGCATTATGGTAGCGCTGCCATGGGTTACAGTGGTCGTGGCCGGGACCATGTTGTTGGCGCTCCTCATACTGCTTATTGCGGTTGTCACTCGTCGAAGACCACCTCGAAAACTTATTCATGAGTCCAACAGTTTTGATTCCTTACCTAAGATTAAAAAAGTGAAGGGAAACAAAAAGAAAAATAAACTCATCCATAACAACGATTTTGGCAGTATTGGACGAATTAGTAACAACAGTAGTTACTTTACACCGAGCGGCAAGAAACCTCCCAGTATCCAAGACGATTTCCTGCTACCACCCGATGGAGCATCTTGACACCGCGCCCCCGTTCCTACGCTAGTGTGTGTCGATTATGAGACCACCGTGTGAGCGTGGAAACGGGGCCCCCCATGTGATGGGGGACCAGAGAGTGACGGGAAGCGGGAGTACTTGCGTGATAGGAGACCGAAGTGCGCAAGAAGACAAAGGGTGGGGCTTGAATACTTAGATGCCCTTGTAAGATTGAAACAATTGGAGAATTGAACAATATGGGTTCCCTAACTATTTCAAATCGATAGAGAGGGAGTCAAAAATGTTGTGATCCTCCACGATGTATGACGAAAAAACATGCAACTATTCAGTGAACAGGATTTCGTTGCGGCTAGGAGAGTAAAAACTGGCGACCAAATGATTATAGGCATTCGTAGAACTCGGAAAGTGCGCATGGTTTGCATGGTTTTAAATAGAAACCAGCTTTGGTGTAGGAAAACAGTTGCATGTCAATTCACTGCATGATGCTACCTTTTCAGGATGTTGGAATTAGCGTAGGACTCGTTGTTGACCACGCTCCGGGTGTCAGGCTCAAGCCAAGGGCATTTCTCAAGGAGATTGTGAGGATGATCTGTAGTGAATCCTTAGGAACCTAATTCTCACAAATAAGTACGAATAGTTAATATCTTCTTCATTATGTGCACTGTATTCTTTTTGGTGGTTATTACGAACAAATTAAGTCTCCGTTTAAATTAAAAAAGCGAGAGTTTTTTGTTAATTCGGTATTTGAGTCCTCTCTAATTTAGTCGGTCATTAGACATTTTACGATTGTTACAGCCTTGATTTAAAACTATTCTCACAGAATAATGTAATACCCAAATACCATCTGGTTGAAAGCAGATATTATTAATATTCAAGTATTGAAGTTGAAGAATCTCACTGTATCTGTCAGAAATTAAATAAAAAGTCAGGTACACAAAGGTCGCTGACTACTACTCACAATTTATCGCTCATATCTAGTGCTTGTACGTAGTGTAGGTGTTGAAGGCATGCATTAAAATTGCATTTTTCCCCGAGTGTTTTTGTGAAAAAACTTTCCACTCGTTTGAACGACTGAGAATTTGGTCGTAGTGTGGATGCATATAAAAGAATACATTTATGTATAATATAACAACCAATACTAGCCTGTGAAGATCCTGGCATCATTACCTCAGATAGTAGCTTTTTTTGATCCCTGTAAATGACATATAGTCACCGGCGATTACCCGTCAATGCGACGGCCGTGCCACATCTCAGACCTCTAGAGTGGAGATTCCTGAACGGAGATCGAAGTAAAGTGCGTACGATCACGGGCCTAACGTTTCCTCAGTACGAATGGCAAGTGCTTGCTTATCGTTGGCTAGGACAAGATATTTTGCATCACAGTGATTTATGATATAGAAGTAGAGACTTCACCGTCGTTGATGGCGTAGAGACGTGCAAGGTTCATGCTGCGCTCAGTTCATCGCTATTAAAGGGTTGTTGTCTTTATGTACAAAACAATCACAGCTCAAAACACTGCATTTTACAATATTCTCTGCAGAGTATTGCGATGTGGCTGTACCGATGAACAGAGCTAGTGTAATAGAAGGAGGATCGTTTAGACAACTCCATAGTACCGATGAGTTTAGTTTGTACCGTACATTACATAGTACGCCACTTGTCTCATACAGGAGAGGTAATCTCTTCAGTATGGGTCAAACGGCGATGAATTTCTCGGAAATTTATGATTCTTTTGGACATGATTCATCAAAGAACAACTGAAAGGGTAAGTATTACAGCTGTTAAAGCTTTGAGATGTTAACAAGAGTATATAATAAAAAAATAGCTTAGAACCTTGTTTGAAACTGTAAACCATTAACATCATTTGCATATGAAAATGTGAATAATAAGAGCAGATATACGAAACCTAATTTGAAATATCCCAGAAGCATTTACCAAAAAGTTACCTTTCAAGTATGAATAACCAGCATCACCGTTTTCTGATCATAATCCAAACTGAGATTCCTCTCTAATCGATCTTCTTGTATCTTTTTATGCGAAGTTTTCCTCAATACGTTGTGGCGTGTGAAATAGGCAGACAACGAATCGTTAACATCATTTACTAATTTTAAAACCCGTTCATCGATAAATGGTCCTTAAAACAAAAACATCATAAATATTTTTTTAGCTGTTAAAAATTACATAAGAAATACGAAATATATTTATGGACAATGAACTTCAGAAAATACTAGTCTGAGCTGCATAGTCGAGAACTATTCAGAGTGACTGGTCGGGCTCTTGAAATAAACATTGATGATAAATGGAGCTGTTTTTTTATCGTCATCGTATTCTGAAACCATAATTTGTCACTCACTGAAAGCATTTCCGGCAATGTTTTTCGAATATTATTTTTTGAATAAAGCAATGTGACTGGTAGCTCTGTAATGTTTACTCGCCGTTTCTGGCTCAATGAAGCAATGTGACTGGTAGCTTCTGTAATGTTTACTCGCCGTTTCTGGCTCAAAGAATGGAGGTATTCTACAGTTGAGACTGTAACTTAATAACTACATACAATCCAAAGACGGTCAAAAGATTAAACAGGAATATCAGTATTTCACATTCGAGGCTAATCTGCTAACTACACACTTTCCGAATTCAAGCAAGCGATAAACAAGTACTTGGAGGTACTTAACATTCGATACTAACTTATTGACCACAAATTACCCTAAGATGGTTAATAAAATGATAAACACGTCAATTACCGTATTTCGAAACCCAACTGTTGATTAGATGTCATCTCAAGATGGTCTATCAAATGATAAACAAGGAATATTAATAAGACTTACTGAATGACTACCAATAATCCCAAGATGATTAAAGGATAAACAAGGAATGGAATTATTTAACTTACGAGACTGGCCTATTGACTATTGTAATCTCAAGATGTTCATAGGATAACCAATAAGCATAGATAAAAAACTATTTGTACAAATAAATAAATATTAACGTAGTGCAGAGAAGCCTATTTGAGGTGATACAATTATATTATTGTATATATAAATAAAATTCTACATGTATTAGAATTTGGAGGGTATTAAATCCCTTCGTTCCGTACTGCCATCTACTGTAAACATAAATGATATTTTTTTGCGATTCTTTCTTACAATTGTCTGATTTGGACTGCGCAACTATTGAAAGCAGTTGATACTATTATATTTGCATGCTGTTGATAGTTGATACCATTACGATGTTCCGTTGTTGCAGTGCAGACCATGCACATTGACCATCATTATGATTATCATCATAATAAGTCACATTATGAAGGCGCTTTCCGCCCTTGTTGTTACCCTTCCCCAAACATTTACGTTACAGTATTATATAGTGTACAGTTGTTATACACGACTAGAGTAAGTCCAAATAGAGTGACTCGAAGAGACTTTTTGCCCTATTCTGTAGCTCCAAACATTACGAGACGATGAATATAAATATTTGTAATTATATAGCTTTTGGTAAACATTGATTTCCGTGTAGTTGACAGTTGCGATATGTTTTTAATTAATAGTTTTTTTCCCTCTCTCTTAAAATTGAATTTGAAGCCGCATAGAAATGAAACAAAATTTGATCTCTTGGTCATAATAAAAGTCACTTTATGAAATTTCTTCTCTCTGATGTATCGACTAAGATACTTTGATACAAAGTATTTGACTAAACTCTGAATGAATCTAAGGAAAAAGATTAACAAAAACCCGTTGGATTATGAAACGTTACCTGTTGAGTTTCGTTGCTCGAAACTGTGTTTCAAATAAGGAGAAGAAGAAGAGCATTTAGTGCCCTCCCGGAGATATTTGGATGATAAGAGGATATTTTTATTGTGCTATTCATTCTGTAACTTTCTCATAACAGCTTTATCGAATATGATAGTCATTGTAAAATTGAACGAATTTTCGACGAAAATAAATCTGAAAAATATCATGTTCTAGTGACATAATTCATTGTGAATATTAAGGAAAATGTAGCAATTCATTCCTCTGGAATCGCCCCTGCGAATAGTGCGGGGAGCCACTACTTTGTAACTTTGTATATAGTTCAGTGAAGTTTGTCAAACTTTTAAGGTAGGCAAAAAATAAAAAGTCTGAAAGTTACAGTTGTTATTTCGTTTAACTATTTCCTTGTGAATATATCCCCAGATGAATATTTATCAAGCTTTCATGAACAAATATTATTCATAGCGATACCTAACAAATTATCAGATGATTTTTGAAGCGTATTTATTAGATAGCAAGCTGTTCTCATCCCGTTTCCCGCAGACTTCAATCGTAGGTATATTCCAACTGTCATGTGAACTGTATCTGTGCTAAACTGTAATGACTGTTAGAGGGCTATTATTGGATTACCTGTAATAAACTTAAAATATACCTTACTATTTAACAAGATTGCACTCGCGACTACAGTTTAGTTACGGCAATCATTCAGCACCATTCAATACATTGATGGCACTTCATGGAATGCATTGATGGCACTACATGGAATGCATTGATGGCACTACATGGAATGCATTGATGGCACTACATGGAATGCATTGATGGCACTACATGGAATGCGTTGATGGTACTACATGGAATGCGTTGATGGCACTACATGGAATGCATTGATGGCACTACATGGAATGCGTTGATGGCACTACATGGAATGCATTGATGGCACTACATGGAATGTATTGATGGCATTACATGAAATGCATTAATGGCACTACATGGAATGCATTGATGGTACTACATGGAATGCATTGATGGCACTACATGAAATGCATTGATGGCACTACATGAAATGCATTGATGGCACTACATGGAATGTATTGATGGCACTACATTGAATGCACTGATGGCACTACATGGAATGCATTGATGGCACTACATGGAATGCATTGATGGCACTACATGAAATGCATTGATGGCACTACATGGAATGCGTTGATGGCACGACATTAAATGCATTGATGGCACTACATGGAATGCATTGATGGCACTACATGAAATGCATTGATGGCACTACATGGAATGCGTTGATGGCACTACATGGAATGCATTGATAGCACTACATGGAATGCATTGATGTCACTACATGGAATGCGTTGATGGCACTACATGAAATGCATTGATGGCACTACATGGAATGCATTGATGGCACTACATGAAATGCATTAATGGCACTACATGGAATGCATTGATGGCACTGCATGGAATGCAATGATGGCACTACATGGAATGCATTGACGGCACTACATTGAATGCTTTGATGGCACTACATAATGCTTTGATGTCACTACATGGAATGCATTGATGGCACTACATGGAATGCGTTGATGACACTACATGAAAGGCATTGATAGTACTACATGAAATGCATTGATGGCACTACATGGAATGCATTGATGGCACTACATGGAGTGTATTGATGGCACTACATGAAATGCATTGATGGCACTACATGAAATGCATTGATGGCACTACATGGAATGCATTGATGACACCACATGGAATGCATTGATGGCACTGCATGGAATGCATTGATGACACAACATGGAATGCATTTATGGCACTACATGGAATGTATTGATGGCACTACATGGAATGCATTGATGGCACTACTTGGAATGTTTTGATGGCACTCTATGGATTGTATTGATGGCACTGCATAGAATGCATTGATAGCACTACATGGAATGTGTTGATGGCACTACATGGGATATATTGATGGCACTACATAGAATGCATTTATGACACTTTATGGAATGCATTGATGGCACTACATGGAAGGTATGGAGGTCAATTTGGATGGCATTGATGTCACGAAATGGGTCATTTATGGTACTAAATGGAAGGTATTGATGGTTCTACGTGGAACATTGATGACACCCCATTCAAGGCATTGATGGCCCTACATATAACATTGATGACACTACATGGAAGGCATTGATGACACCATATGGATGACACTGTTGGCACTACATGTAATATAGATGGCACTACATAGAATACATTGATGGCACCACATGGAAGGCATTGATGCTTCTATATGGAAGCTTTGATGGCCCTACATAGAACATTGATGACACAACATGGATGGCATTGATGACACTAAACAACAAGCATGAAGACAGTTATTGAAAACCATTGACGTTTCACATTCGAAACCAAGATTAGCTTAGCTACAAATCATTGGTTAGAGCCTGTGAGGAACAGGAGTACAATTTTTTGAGAATAAGATTCCTCAATCAATCTTTACGTCCCGAAATTTAATCCGAGTGATGCTGCTTTGTTAACGAGCAGAAGCGCTGATATTGTTTTGGTACATACATACATACAATTATTACAATTTTTTTTTTTTCAATTGTGGGTTGTTGAAAGAGTAGCGTTTTCATGCCCAGTGGGTCGTAGCCAACGTTCATTGCTCAACCTTTTCAGCCCTTTCTCATAGACAGACCAGCTGCATTGATCTCACCGTTTGGTCCCGTGAACAATGCTTACGTATCAACAAACAGACACGTTCAGTGTTCGTATCACCTTGAATTATTAATTGAATTGTATCTAACTAAAGACTTATCTTTCCTAACTAAATCAATAATAATATGTAGCCCTTAGCAGCGAGAGTTAAACTGTACCGTTGTGTTCCTTCAACAGATACACAAAAAAATGTGTTCCAGGTGAAAACGTTTTTTTATTTAAATGGTTGACAAGTGTTATAACAAGGGCCATTTTTAGATGATTACTGGTCGAGAATCATTTGTTAATATTAAATCAGTCCTACCCAGCATGACCTTCAACAAACCATTGATGACTTAGGCTTATCCCCAACTCCGTGTAACCTTTCGGACGCGATTATTTCTCCGATTTTCCCGGTTGTGTCCCGCTAATATTTGATAAAATTTATTTTCGATAATAAAAGACCGAGGTCAGTAAAACTGGTGTTTTCTTTTGCATCCTTCGGCGACCACCTGACACGACCCTGCTCACCAATGGGCAGCAGCAGTGCGGGACAGAAGTTAAGAGGGAGGGGAGGTCAGGGAACTGCATTGGCAGGGATGGTTAGCTATGGAGGAACGGCAGCGTAGGGGTAGGGTTAGATTTTGTTAACTGCAATTTCAAGCGAAAAGTAGTTATAGGACTTTGACATAGCAAGGGAGAAACCATTTTGAGAAACTACAGTTTTGGGTAAGTAATACATTTTGGTGACAGCACTCTCAAGGAATCAACAGTTTGAGGTGAACGTCAATTTAGGCAGAGGAACATATTTAGAGAACAGCAGCGTCAAGGTATTATTAGCATTGGGGTGCTGTACTACCAGGGGAGCAATAGTTTTTTCTAAAACTCTAGTTTTAAGAAAGAAATAGATTTGGGAAATAAGAGTTTCAAGGAATAATTAGTTTTTAGGAGCCGCATAGCTTCGTTAAAACTCTTTGTATGGGATTTGGACACTCCACCCCTCCACACTCCACTGCTATGGATTCACGATCAAATGTCTAATGGTCTCTTCATACAGCGTGGTGTGCTGCAGTGAATCTGAGTGGTACATGAGGTCTACTATGTTCACCGGTGCTCCTGTTCCTGAGCAGCCGGATAACACCGTGCCTGCTGAGATGCATGGTGACATGTTTCTTGTGCGGTAGGGATAGCACCGTGTCTGCTGAGATGCATAGTGACATGCTTCTTGTGCTGTGGCGCATGTAGGTGGCTTTGATATCCAGCGTGGGGTGAGGGCGGATTGTTTCTCGAAGATCGAAATGCTCTCCTCCAAAAGTCCTACCATAGCCCTGATCAACAGGTTCTAGGAAAAAGTTTTCTGCTGTCATATCCAAGGAAGGTAACATACATAATCCATCGACATAATTACATTTTTTAAATACATTTTTCCAATCATATTTTTGAGCGCTGCAAGCGACTATCGGGGATCACTACTGAGGAGGTCATCACTTATAAGATATTGTTAAAAGTTTCAGTTCTTTTCCAGCTTTTTGGAACGGCTACTAAATATGACCTTTCTAAACTCGAGCTGAGTGAGAACATTTACTTATGTTTGGATTGTACTTAGATATCACTAGTAAATATCAACATTTCTCAACCTACCGACAATATACCAATGCAGAAAACGATACACACGGACTCTTGCACTGGCTGATCGTAGCGCCATAGCGGTTTCCCAGAGTCATCCACCGGAGGTATACGTGGAGGATTTTGGTCATGGGTGTGGGTCTAATATAGGGCCTGCATTGGCCGCGAGACTCCCAACATGCACATGTTGGTGGGTATCTAAGCCTTCGGGCTGTGCCCAAGCCATGGCTATTCCACTGCAGGAGGATCAGAGGCTAAGCAGCGACAGCAGCAGCAATGATAATACTTCCTAATGGATAATGTGAATGAAATTTCCAGTGGGCTAAATTTAATCCTGAAAAACTATAATTTAAAGTTTTATAATAAAACTCAGCTGGAAATTAACTGGAAAAGAATTTTTCTCATAGTAGATAAAAAAAGAACGTCAAAACTTTTGATAACAGAGACTCGAAAGTTGTTAGAATACCCTGTACATGTTTTTTCTTTATATTTTCCTAAGTTACCTCTCATCATTGACGCCCTCTGTGGGTGCATTCGAGCCGTCCATGATCCTGGCCCATCTGATGCTGGTAGTATAGAATTTCTGCGTTGTCGGCGTAATGCAAAAGTTAGGGCGGAACAGATGATATACCAGCTGTTCCTATATTTAT